>NW_019295682.1:0-16776 GCF_000500325.1 Leptinotarsa decemlineata
CGGGTGATGATAGTTCCTTAATATAATTGTTATTTTCAGCACTCATTTTGATTCTATTTATTATGATAACAACGATATGATACTTCCCGGCCTAGTCTTGGAAGTACGGTTTTTCGCGCTAGGCCGAAAAACCGTACTTTCTCAAGAAAAACGCATCCGGGAAGTTGGTATTTCGCGGATGGTTGTTAAAAACATTTTTTCCATCATACTTGTGTATGTCCATATAAAATATTTTGTTCACACCGATGATACTTTTGTAAACCAATTTTAATAGGATTGATACGTTTGACTATGAAAAGTCCTCGAAGTATCCTAGTTTGGATCATCCATTTCATCAGATTTTTGAGGAACATCTTACTCATCTGTTTCTGCAGTAGAAACAAACAAAAATAATCCACACCAGAAATTATGAAACTTGATTTCAAAACGAACAACTGAAACCCCAGTTTTGAGCAAATTCTTCCCAGCATCTTTCTCCTAACTACTCTAATTAAACCTTACAAGCGAATGAATTACGGAGGCAAGTTTATAGCAAGTTGCTTCCAAATAATTGAAGGAGAGCGGCGGGCCAGAGAAATTATAGGCCTACGTTAGGAAACAGGCACAAACAACAAACAGGGGAGGCCGATAGTGTTTGCACTTTACTTCTTTGCCGCAAGCAACACCTGCAACTCTGTGCGGTTGATGTGCCAGTCAGTGGGGCTAGATTTGAATCTGGATATCTACGAAGAAACGCACACAGTAGCGAATAGCAGATTGGAAATTTTATTTACATTTCATTTCAGAGTTTGCCTTCCGCTGGTGCTTGACAGAATATCAAAGTTTATCCACTTTCCCATTTATTGGCATATTCTTGCTGACTTGGTTATTTATCTCGTAGTTTACTTGAAGCTGAATACTACCTCTGTGAGACACGTCATATTGGAGTTTTTTCTTTTCTCCAATATATATTCAAATCTATTGTTGATAATATAATAAAACAGGTGGGCGATTATGAGTTTGTGAGTGACATTGATAAATTATCCTTCGTAAAGTCTTCATCGTATGTAATTTTTTCATCAATTGTTTTATTCAAATTCTGGTATGATCACTGCTTCGATCGAGATGATATGGTTACGTTATCCGCATCTTCTGTCAAATTCCATTCATTTGATGAAAGTCCGATTTGATGCATCTTGTCATGCACTGTTTGGAACATTTGGTGTAGTAATGAATTTACCTGGGGTTCTATCCCAACACCAACCAGTTATTTGTATCTGTGTATCTCTGTATCATTGTACATCTTCCCGAGGAATTTTCCTTCTCAGTCATCGTCCATTCTGTCATTTCTAAGGAGGTGGACAGGTCACTGGGAGACATCTCCTTTATATCGGCAGGTGTAGGCCAAGACTCGCCGAACACACACTCTTATCGACGATAACTTCTGGCACTCGCACAGGACATGCCTGACAGTATCATCTTCCTGTTCACACATCCTGCATAGAGATGTTTCAAAAAAATCTGTTTTAAAATCTGTTTTTCCGTTAATCAGCTGCCGCCCCCATACGAACGACAACTCTCAGAAGTTGAGAAACTTGTGCGAGCTAAGGACTAACGAGGTCTTACCTTTTAACGTGTGATTCCCACTATCCTCATATTCCCCACTAGCCTCATATTCTGTCTGTGGAGTAGGGAGGGTGAGTGTAAGCCCACGCACTTAGGCCACATGTGACCCATTGTACATCCTCCCGAGGAGTTGTCCTCCTAGGTTGTCGTCCATCCTGTCCTGTCCAGGAAGGTGGACAGGTCGCTGGGAGACATCTCCTTTATATCGGCAGGTGTAGGCCAAGACTCGCCGAACACACACTCTCTTATTGACGATAACTCCAATGGAAATGCACCAGTTTCGGGATCTTGGGATATTTATTGTTTCATTGTATTTATCATCTCAAAAATAATTGTACTGAAATTCTACATGGTTTTCAGAATTCAATTTTTATCGAACTTGTATCCAACCGTGATGGAGTACAATAATATTCACAAACTCATACCAATATAGTCTCAAACCACAAGAACACACTGCCTTGATCATGTTCCTAAAGCTGAGACCTGATATATCGCCTCACTTATTTCAAGACCGTCATAAAACTTATGTTACAGAATGAATGGCCACTTTGGTAAAAAATACGACTATGTAAATGATGCTGTTTTATACATAATATGCGCCGGAAACTTTCCGAGGCAAAAAGCTAACTCATGAACATCGAGTGTTGATAAATAATAGGGGAAATTGGATGAGACATGCATGTGAACGCAGTTTGTTAGTATGTTAACCGGAAAACTTTCAGATATATGGCGGCGACGCTATGTTTGCTGAAATTGTTTTCATTGAAGTTCGGTCCCAAGGGTTGGGCTTGGAATAGTTCACCACTTGTTGGAATTTCGTCGTCTTTTGGGATTATCGTTAAGATTTGATGAATACATTTTCTGCTTTGTTCACTGCATGTGATACTTTCATGTATCTCCTTCAGATAATGGAAATTGTTTATAGAATAAGGATTGAACTTTTTCATTGAAGAAATTGTATCATACAGCTGCACAAAAACCTAGTGGATATTAAAAAACTGTAATTTAACTGAAATATGTCTTCTATTCAAGGAGAAATTATTGGACTTCATTCCCAAAGGTGATTATTTCAATGTTCATATCATTGAAATATACAGGCATTTTTTCAATGTTCCCCTCTTTTATTTTTTGAACGGGTCAACTCAAAAAAATTGAATTTGGAATAATGAATACTTTATTTTGAAGTGAAATTGACAGATGAAACTTTCATGATGGCGACTGGGCGCCATCTGGGAAGAAAATCGAATTGAAAGGGAGTCTTGTGACACATCTTTTTGAAGCCCCCGACAAATGGTTCAAAACCCTAGAGTATAATGTCAATATTTTTAACTACTACAAAATGCCGGAACTTTCAAATAATTGCCTGAATACATTGATATTTAACTGGATAATATGAGGTGATAAGCTTGATGTCAGTTCAGAAGATGCTCGAAATGTTTGCCTAAAACTTCCTGACATATGAACAGCCTATCCGATATTTCACGCCGAACTTTTTCGAACACAGTAACGTCAAAATATTTATTATTATCAGTCGTATATTGTTTCAAATAGCCTCATAGTGTCCAATAGTGTCGAATCTGGCGAGTGAGCTGGCCATTATGTAGGACTTCGACGGCCAAATAGTTTCTTATTAGTCTGGAGTAATGCGGTGGTGCCTCATCTTGTTGGAATACAATATCCATATCGAATTCATTATGATTCGCTTCGACGATTTCAGTGATGAGAGGGTCAATAGTAGTTTCCAGCATATTCAAATACAGTTCTCCTGTTGAATTTTGATCGATAAATAGAGGTCCTACAATATGGTTTCCCAATATTCCTGCCCAAAAGTAATTTTTTTCTGGTATTGGGTATGTGTTTCCCAGAAAAATTGGGGTTGGTGTCACTCCAATAACAGTAATTTTGTCTGTGAAATTTGCTCTGACGTTTACAAAAAATGTTAATTTGTCACGAAAACAAATATTTTGAAGATAGGTAGGATGCCCTGCATTGGTTTCCGCCATGATTTCGCAGAATTCTGCTCTTCGATCAGGGTCATCTTCAGCTTTTTGGTGTACAATTTTAAAAGAAAGAAAAAAATAATTTCATGAACAGGATCATCAAAAAAAAATGCTGCACAATGTGAAATGAAACAATAATATGAAATTCAAGACATATAAAAATTCATCAAACTCCTTGTGTACTTGGAAGTAACTCGTTCTGAAGAGTTGTGGTTCTACAGATGGATTTTAACCAAACGGACTCGCTTGCGACTAGTTTTGTGGTCAAAAATAGAAACAAAAAACTTGTTTCTGTTTTGAATACACACTCGAATTTCACCGCACAGACAAAATTCATGAATTTGTAGAATTCAGATTGTAAAGAAAAGGGGACTTGAGTGTTTTAGTAAAAAAAAGGTTTTTGGCTTTCTACGTCTCCATCATTGATGAAGAGATAAGGAAGAGAAAAGAAAGAAAAAATACCCTTTAGAAAGACAACAAAAATAATTTCATAAGCAAGATCATCAATAAAGCGCTACACAATGTGAAATAAAATATCAGTATGAAATTCAACGCATATAAAAATTCCTGGTGTACTAAGAGGTAACTCGTTCTGAAGTGTTGGGGTTCTAAAAGCGGATTTTCACCAAATGGACTCGCTTGCGACTAGTTTTGTTGTCAAAAATAAAAATAAATAGCCTGTTTTCGTTTCGAAAACAAACTCGGCTTCCACCGAACAGACAAAATTCATCAATTTCTAAAAGTCATATATTGGAAAGAAAAAGGGATCTAGCTGTTAAAATAAATTTTTTGGCTTCCTACCTCTCCATCATCAATGAAGAGATAAGGAAAACTATCAAAGAAAGAAATAACACACTTTGAAAAGACAACAAAAATAATTTCATAAACAAGACCATAAACGAATATAACTGGAGTTTTTTCTCAACACCAAATCGTTATTTCTATCACCTCGACACGTGTTTCGATCACCAAGTGATCATCTTCAAGATTAATACTGAGTTTTGAAGAGTTTTGAGTTTTGAAGATTATCACTGGGTGATCGAAACACGTGTCGAGGTGTTGAAAATAACGATTTGGTGTTGGGAAAAAACTCCAGTAATATTCATTACATCACCATGAATTTTGTTGATTATATCATATTTCAAGTAAGCTAACCTGTATATTAGAGAATCCTAATTCAATAAATAAAAAAAAAATTGATTTTTCTGACTGATCTTTCGACTTTCAGTCGAATTCAGTCAGTTCATTGACAAAACTATTTTGAAATGACAGCACATGAAGTGGATTCATGATTTGCTTACAGAAACATTCTTCTGGCCCAACAAATGATATCTATGTATGGGCAATAACCCTTTAGATGACCCATAAATGCCCCTAGATATTTTCCACTGCTGCAATCTCAAGTAATAATACGTTACGTTGTATTTTCCACGATACAAATAACAATAAACTTCCTGGAGTGTCGCACTTATGTATTTCCTTTACGACAAAGCACTCCAAGATTATGCCCATATATTCAGACTATCGGACGAGGAATACAAGAGCTCGTTAATGTTTATGAACTCTAATGATTTTTATCTAGACGTACACTTTCCCATTTTATCCTACGTTGAACATAATATGCGAATAAAGAGAAGNAATGAAAAATAAAAATTAAAAGATTCCAAACCAAGTTACGTCACAACGTTTAGATTGTTAGTATCCACAATCGTCTTCGGGTGATAACTGGACTCATTCCTCAGAGATCTGACTATTTAAAGGTCATTCGGGTGCTTTCACCTATCCCCTCTTGCCTCTTTTCGCTTCATTGGCGGGAGTTGGTTGTTTTTCGCTTGTTTAGAGGTTTCCATATGTTACGTATCTCTACGTTAGCTTGACTGAATATTGCGTTGTCCAACAATGCAATATTTTTAATGTTTAAATTTTTTCAGCTTTTATTAATATTTCAATTTTTTATTTTCTGGTTGTAGCTTGTATGTTACTTCCTTGTAATTTCAGTTTTTTGTTTTAATAAAATTTTTATTTTCGGTTCATTTTTGATTTTTTCCAGGGTTATCAAATCAATTTATATTATATTAGACAACGGAAGTCCGAACTGATGAATTGAAAACACAAGCACAACAGAAAAATCTCAAGACGCTCTAACAACGGTGGCTGTTAGAAATTAGTGATTCATATTGGATTTCAATCAATCCATTCGGAAAAACGTTCGTTCCACATAAACACAGTTCTCCAAATGGAAGAGTTCTTGAACAGTGGAGTTCGAGGTGTACTGAGTTGAATCTCAAAACGATGAGCAGCTACAGTCCGTCGCGTATTTCTGATATGTGCCAATCTGCCAAGTCACTTGAATATTTCCCGTGGAAGTACCTGAAGAAGACAGACAAATCTCCAAATTTTCTTCGACGTTCCAGAATATCAATCAGGCGGATGGCTCTTTTCTGGATGGAATCCAGCAGCTTTAGGATTTGCTTAGCAAGCCATAGCATCGAAGTTTGGCCAGCAAGCCCCTATGCAACACATGGTCAAAGGCCTTAGAAATATCAAGAGCGGTAGCTCGAGGTCTTACGAGGTCTTACCTTCCAACGTGTGATTCCTAATACGGTTGCAGAATCATCCCCGCTTCAACCACATAAATTCTCTGGAGAAAAATATCTGGTCGAGGCAGGAATCGAACCCACGACCTTCCGATTTCGAGTTGGGCGCACTACCACCGCAGCCAATTCCACAATCGACTGCTGTGTTTGTCGGGGGTTCAAGCCCTAGTCGGAACGATCGATTTTCACTTGCTATCGTCCAACCCGTGTTAGGAATCACACGTTAAAAGTAAGACCTTGTTAATCCTTAGCTCGCACAAGTTTCGATTTCTGAGGGTTGTCGTTCGTAGGGGTGCGACAGTTGGTTAACGGAGAAACGGATTTTTGAACAGAAACAGATAGAAGGTCACCTGATGATTTTTTTCTGAAAGCCCTATTGATGATTGCTGAAGATGTTGAAGCCTTTAAAATATTTGAGAAAATGGTGGTATACGCCTTTCTTCTTGATTTTTGATATCACTGATAGCAAAGCGACTGGTCTATATTTGGAAGATTTCTCTTACCCTTTCCGGAAATAGCCTGAAGGCCAGCAATCGTCCAACGAGAGGGAAAAACCCCTTCCTTGTAAGACAAGTTAAAATTCGGTGACTTTATGGGCGCACTGTTCAAGAACGATGACGGGCACTTCATCAAGCATTTATCATAATCATTTTAATAACGATATTTCGAAACCATTGAGATTTGAATTTTCATATTCAGAGCTATCTTTGGCATCCTGATAATTCTTTTCAAATCCACTGATAAATCTGTTTTCAGTATTTCAGATAGTGAAATCTTGTCTAGATTTTTATTTCTATACAAAACCCAATAAACTCGTAGTTACGTCCCACTAACTTTTAGAATATTGTAAGTTCCAGTATTATAATGTGGAAATATACAGAAAAGTCCCAACTTTAACATAATCAGTCTCCTAATAATGCGACATGTTATCGGAATTGAATACTACCTTACATGGGTTGATACATAAACTTTTTGTCCTGATGGAATACATACTAGTTATCGTAATGGAAATAGTTTTTGTTTACTTTGCTTGTGGTAGTGAAGTTTCTTATCCCAAATAATATGCAAATGTTATTATACGAAGGCGTTCAATCTAACCTCAGGAGAAAGTCATCTCAATATTTCTCCAGAGGTCTCACTTTAGATTGAATGGGATTTCAAATTATGTAGAGGTAGCTCCAACAAATACTATATGGTCTAATATATCTCCTCATCCTACGATTGCTTCGAGTACTCATCATTCATTATTGATGTGGATTATAAAATCGGAATAAAGTAGAGACGACTTTCGTTTTTTTTCTTTCACATTATAAGAACAAAGAATATTTCCTTATATTTCAAGGATCACCAGCTATTGAACAAAAACGATATAACAAACACGTTTTTGATGAACTAATGGGTAATTACTCCACTGTTCGAATATAGATAGTTGGATAATAGACACATTCTGATCGAATAAGACAACAGTTTGGGTTAGGTTAGGTTAGGTCGAAAATGAGTGGGTCTATTCGACCCCCCACCGCAACCCACAAGGATTTATTGTGGCTCACACCTATTCACACTCGACCAAATAAACCCAGCTTCTTAACGAAGCCAATTCATTTGTATGTTGAGTGATCTTTCAGGTGGTTCCACCGAACTCTAAAAACCTGATTCGGTCCCCAGCGTGGCACAAAGTATGTGCTCTGCTGCATCATTTCCGAACAGAGGCGACTCTGTTCTCTGTCTTCCGAAGGTCCGTAGTTCATCCCTACTGTAGTTCAACAACTGTTTGGTATCAAGCTGCGAAGGATAAATAAACGTCTTGGAGTGAGCCAATCTTGAAAGATTCTGCCAGAAATCCATAAATTTTCTTGCCATCCAGGTGTTCAATCTTTGGCAAAACCTAGCGATGCCAATGACAGGTTCTGGTCCGATGAAGCTGCTTGCAGTACCCTCTTTCGCAAGAAAATCGGCAGCTTTATTGGCTTCCAGGCCAGTATAGCCAGGAATCCAGATCAGAGACAGTCTTCCTATCAAAGAGAGTCGTTTTGGCAATTTGCTACCAATTCAGATGTCGCTCGCCGCTTAAATGTCTGAGAACATTATTATTAACTTGCGTATAAGGTTGAATTCTTTCAATCTCTCTGCACACAATTCAATAGCGTAAATTTCCACTCGAAATATAGCCGCATAGATTCCTAGGCAGGATGAAATCTGTCTGGGTCTGCGACTGAAAAACCTGCAGTAGAACGGGAAGGTGTCGGTACATGGTTCAATCCATATATGGATCTAGGAGAGTTTCCATGAAAGCAATAAGCCAGTACATGGCTTATTGCTTTCATGGAAATAACTCAATCAAATATGCTCAATCCAGCTGAAAATACCAATATCAATCCTGCATGTCATCCTTCTTGAAACTTTTAGTTATGTGACATCTTTCCTAGTAGTGAAAATTTGTGCAAGTTCTGTTCTTCTTTTCTCTACAACAGCCAAGCTTGATCATCTCGTTTTGTTCGCAGATCATTCCTTCTTGGAAGGATCCTTCGTGATCTCATGAAATAATCCAGAAACAGCTGTCGAACAACAACCCTTGGAAGCCAAAACTTGTCCGAGCTGAGAATCAACAAGGTATCATCTTTTTTTTATCCATCTGTTTTACTCCGATGATAATTCACTGAATTCGTCATATATATAACTGACTCGTCAACTGTTGTAAAAAAATAATTGAAGATGAAAGTCATTTTTTATTTTGACTCCGGTTAGACCCTTTTCCTTTCTTTTTCAAAACAGAAGTCGCACCTGAATTAACAATCCATGCTCACCCCACATACGGTCATAAGGTTCGAGAATTATGTACTCTGAGGAGATGTAATAGTCCAAGAATGACAACCTCTATGTTTGCTCGTTCCAGATTTCTGTCGTACATTGGCAAACTGTTACAATTTTGGGGTTCCACAGTACAGCGAATTGATTCTCCAAATTTCTTTGAAAAAATACCCATTATCCTCTATATTTTGGACAATATTCGCCTCACCTGATGAATTGTGTCTTACTTTGACAGATGAGGAGATGTACCTTGAGGCTTATTAGCTTTTATTAGCCTAATGGCAGGGAATTGATAGATCCCACATTTCATTCCAGGAAAATAATTCGATATCCCTCGAAGTTCGAGAAAACATTAGTGTCTCATACCTTGAGGCTTTACGAGTGCCTGGTAAGGCCGCGTTATGTCGATTGATGAAGGCTGGGCTGACATATGCTGGATTCGCGCAGAAAGCAAAAGCACCAAACATTAACCTGTTTAAAATACCATACTGGTGATTTTGACTATGCAAAACATTCTGACCTACGGAAATCCAAATTCAGATGCACTGATAATCCGTGGTCATCAGCATTGTTGAAAAAACTCGCATCAGCTCATCCTGATACAACCGCAGGAGTTAAGGAATATTTGTGGCTTGATTGTGGACCTGTTGTTGAACGGGTGACAGATCACCTTGCACAATATCGAAATTTTACCCCATCAGATAATTGTTCAATTGCTATGAAGAGAAATATTTCAACTCCTATTCTCATGGTAACGGATCATGCAATTTTTCGATGACTTCACAGATTCCATCCAGAATAATTGTCAGTGTCACTATTTTTTGAGCTCTTCTACCTGCCGTCATATTGTTTCCTATTCTTGAACTTCTCGGAATGGAATTCCATATCCGGTTGAGGTTCACAGATTTTTTTCTGTTGAAATTATTGTTTTTGAATCTCTATTGCCTCCCGTACCAGTCTATGGCATCCCTGGTTTCCTATACTGGGTGGGTGTTCCACCACAGCCGACTCGTTCGGAAGGTAATAAAGATCCACAAGCACACGGGTAATATCAACAAAAAAAGCTGTTAACCTGAACCGAATACAAACTCTCATTCTAAGAATATCAAGAATAGCAAACAGCATGACGACAGCTAGAAAAGAGTCGACGAGTATTATTGACAATTTCCCTGATCCAGGTTCACCAGAGTACCTGAGTCAACATAAACAGCCTTTACGCAATTTAACTAATCTAGGTACAGGTTTCAGCACACCAAACTACCTGAGTCAACATAAATACGTTTTACGAAGTCGTAGTATCTAGTCATCGAAAATAAACTCAGAATGTATAAACTTTTGAGAAAGCTAGCTACCCGCGCCAACGAAACGATAGGAGAAAATTCCAAAAATCGATGGCCTTCAAACCAAAGAAATAGTGACACTGAAAATCACAGTCGCGAAAACCTTGACTATTTTGCCAGAACCATCATGTTGAACTGACCCTGCATCATATGCTCGGGAAAATCTTTGATGCGCTCTTAGAGCGGTGCCTGTGCGAAAGTAGTGCTCCACATTGGATTTGAATCGCTGAAGTTGAAATCCATTTATAAGAACAGCCAAGTTCGAGGTGTACTGAGTTTTACCTCAAAACAATGAGCAGCCACATCCAACTAGCAATTTTATATTTTATAATGGTTGTGAAAACGTTTCGGAGAAACAAATTATAAAACTGTCTTTCTCCAAGAAATGTTTTCAATGTGTTTATAAAACAACTATAAATAGGAAATTTGCACCGTTTTATGAAACATTATAGTCTTTGAATAATATTTTATAAGGACTTTCACAAACACTACAAAACAGTTTTATAAACATTTTGGCAGTTACTATAAAATTTTTCTAACACTATTGGTAAAGAATCTTATAAAGATCTTTTAATCAGAAAAGCTTATTATTCGATCTACCATGATAACCTATAATGTTCACCCAAACTCATCTGTCTTCTCAATGTTTTATTTGTGAAATTGCTATGTTTGTATTTTTTATATTTTATGTCAGGTATTGTATTTTATATTTTTCATATTTTATGACATTCATTTGATTTTTTTACAAGACTTTGTCAATAAGATACTAATCTTCCGACAATAAAGCATATTGATTGATTGAAAACGTTTCTGTGATAAATTCGTGACTATTTCATAACGGATTTTTAATTTCATATCAAGTTTCTATGACATATTTATGAAACACTTCTATTGCTTGCAACTTAATTATGTTCACGGCTCGTCTAAGATAATCAATTAGCATTTTGGTACTTATCATAAAATATTAACAAAATAAAACAGTTGCAGCACCATGAAATTATAAAACAATTTTGCTGGTTGGGCAGTCCGTCGCTTACTTCTGAAATGAACCGTTCTTGGTGAAATTAAATGTGCCAATAAGTCACTTGAACACTTTCCGTGAATGTATCTATAGAAGAGAGACACATCTCTGACCTTTCTTCCTTTGTTCCAGACTATCTAGGTTGCGAGTGATGTTCACGTCACCAATCAGGTGGATAAAATCCATCAGTATGTTTGAGGGCGGAGCTCAATACGTGAGAACAATATTCCAAAGAAGGTGTGGTCTGAGCTTTATAAAGCATCAAAAGTTGCTGAGGTGTGTACAGTTGTATTCCAGCGACATAATTGCGTCNCCAAAGGTGATTATTTCAATGTTCATATCATTGAAATATACAGGCATTTTTTCAATGTTCCCCTCTTTTATTTTTTGAACGGGTCAACTCAAAAAAATTGAATTTGGAATAATGAAATAAATGCATGAATACTTTATTTTGAAGTGAAATTGACAGATGAAACTTTCATGATGGCGACTGGGCGCCATCTGGGAAAAAAATCGAATTGAAAGGGACACACCTTTTTGAAGCCCCCGACAAATGGTTCAAAACCCTAAAGTATAATGTCAATATTTTTAACTACTACAAAATGCCGGGACTTTCAAATAATTGCCTGAATACATTGATATTTATCTGGATAATATGAGGTAATAAGCTTGAGGTCAGTTCAGAAGATGCTCGAAATGTTTGCCTAAAAATTCCTGACAAATGAACAGCCTATCCGATATTTCACGCCGAACTTTTTCGAACACAGTAACGTCAAAATATTTATTATTATCAGCCCTATATCTGATACTGAAAAAGGCTCAGTTTCGTACATCTTTTGTTCCAAATAGCCTCATGGAAAAAAGTCCGATAGTGTCGAATCTGGCGAGTGAGCTGGCCATTCTGTAGGACTTCGACGGCCAACGACCAGGAAAAGTAGTATCCAAATAGTTTCTTATTAGTCTGGAGTGGTGGTGCTTCATCTTGTTGGAATACAATATCCATATCGAATTCATTATGATTCGCTTCGACGATTTCAGTGATGAGAGGGTCAACAGTAGTTTCCAGCATCCAGCATATTCAAATACAGTTCCCCTGTTGAATTTTGTTCGATAAATAGATGTCCTACAATATGGTTTCCCAATATTCCTGCCCAGAAGTAATTTTTTCCTGTATTGGGTATGTATTTCCCAGAAAACTTGAGGGTTGGTGTCACTCCAATAACAGTAAATTTGTCTGTGAACATTGCATTGCCGTTTACGAAAAATGTAAATTTGTCACGAAAACAAATATTTTGAAATAGGTAGGATGCCCTGCATTGGTTTCCGCCATGATTTCGCAGAATTCTGCTCTTCGATCAGGGTCATCTTCAGCTTTTTGGTGTACAATTTTAATTTTTCACTATTAACATGAATTACAAAAAGGATTTGAAGCTCTATAACTTCTGTTTAATTATCTGCGAGCGCTTTCGACAGCTGGTCGTGCTGTCATCATCTAGGCCCTACTCTATCGGAAAGTGTCATCCTGTAGTGTGTCCTTTTATATGGTCAGAACACCTCAATACAGGTACTTCAGGTACTTTAGGTAAACTTGCCTGAATTTGGATTACATCAGCTACTATTCTTTGTGTTGGATCTTATCTAGGTTTATTGTTTCTAGGAGTGTGTCTTGATTTGTTTAATATATTGAATTTTTTGTCTTGTGTGTTTTGATTTGTACTTGTTTCTGGATAAGTGATTCATAACTGTTGAATTTATGGATGTCTAACTTTTCCCAAATGTCCATACGGTTTCCCTTATTGACTTGTTTTCTGAGTTATATGTTCTCTGGTGGGGGGAAATTATGTTCGTTTTGTATGGCGTGTATTGCGAGGTTTGATTTATATACTATTGGGTTTATGTATGCCTTTTTGTTTTCGTTGTACCTTTGGATCCGTTTTTTCTTGGTTTGGCCGATATAGAATTTGTTGCAGTCCGAGCATTGTATACTGTATATACCGTTTTGGTTTTTGTCTTTTTCATAGCTGTTTATTTTTTGTGTTATTTTCGTGTTTGAGTTGTATGTGATGTTGATGTTCAATGGCTTGAAGATGTTTGTTTTTGGTTTGGTGTTCTACGTACGTAAATGCTGTCCATTGTTNTGAGGCACTAAATGAACTAAACAGAATGAGAAGAATTGAGTAACAAAATTAGAAAGTGAAAACTCAAAAATGAAACCTCAGAATGATTTTTTAGTTTTGACATTATATTTATTTTCCTTTCAATAAATATGTTCAACATATTTTTTTTCATTTATTTTATTGAGCTGCGTTCTGATCCTTCCTTATGGATTCCCTTTTCATCCTGAATATTTAACAAAGCTGTCGTTCATATTCTTGCCATCCAGCCCCAGAATCGTTAATGATGGAAAAGGGTGACTTTGAAACAACCAACTGCCATAAATTCTCGGTTACTTTCGTTTCATAAAGACGCGAACACGTCTGAAAAGCAAAATGATGAGTCCCGATCGATGGCATCTCGGTAATTTCAACAATGCCGTCCATAAAGGGCAGAAGAATAACTTCATTTGAATTCTGTGGCGAAAGCTTCTAGACTTTTATATCTTCCTCAGCTTTTTGCATCTCGATGAGTATTTGCTGGAATTTAGGACACGTCGTTAGGTATAAATTACAGCTGTTCGCTTTTTTGGGGTGAAGTCTAATTTGGGCGAATTTAATTCTGTTACTGGCACACTGAATCCAGAGGAAAGGGTTCACAGCCACAAAAAGCTCGATGCACATGCAGAGACGTGGTGATGAAACTCTCCAAAGCTCACATTGGATTTTATCTCTTCGTTCCGGTGATAGTGATATTTCCCACAAAGCACTTTTCTTAACGAATTATTCAATATATTTCTGCTATTCATTTTCGAATATGAAATAAATAAAAACACTTTTGTCTAATTTCCACTAGATATTTCATTTTTACGACCGGTTTCGGGTTTTACCCCATTATCAATTATAAAATTAGATTGGAAAATTAGACAGAAGTGTTTTGATTCATTTCGTTGAAATGATCATGAATTTTCACGGAATAAACATGTCATCAATCACACATGAATATAAATTCAATGATTATGAATTTGGTTTCGAATAAAGAGCTAAAGAAATGATAAAAACGTCAAAATAAATAAAATTAATGTATTGAAATAACTGGTTCTGAAAATTATTATTTTATCGAATGTAAGTTATTCGAATTGAACCTCCTTCACTTGCCTGTCTCGGTATCAATTACCAAGAAGAAATATTCGAATTTTGGATTGAAATCCGGTATGTAGGGTCAAATACAATTGTTGAACAACTTTTTCAAATACTTCGTTGCGGTATCATCAACGCGAAACAAAATACCGAGAATTTGCCCTTCTCGCAGTAACGCAATAGGCTGAGTTTTAGGCAGTCACTTTGGCTAAGTATTGCGAAAAGTGCGGCCCATGAAGATCTATGCTGTTACAGAAATAAAATATCTTCTTTCAAAAACAACTGAAATACAGGGGTATCTTCTTCTTAAGTGTGTCACACTGTATACATTTTGTCCGATATATCGACTTCCATTCGTTAGTGAAAAAGCAAAGGGGACTGTTCACGGCAATATTTTTTTTACCGTGGTATGCGCTGGTCCCGATACATTCGGGAAAGCACGTCAGCATTATCAATCAACGACCACTCCCTTTCTGCATCTACCCGGCTAAGATTTTTGCCTTAGTGCGGCAAGCTGGTATGATTTTGAGATTTGAGAGTAGAGAGGGCATCATTCCACCAAGGACTCCACTAATCAGAACAACCATTTTGACAGAATGATCTGAATATAGTCTGCGGAGTTCGAAGAGAAAATATCATCAGTTCTTTCTCCTCTTTCCAAACGATATTGTCTTGCCAGCAGCTGAAAACTCCATAACAAATATCGTCTTGCTTTGGTGATTGAGAAGGACTACATCAGGTTCATTAGCTTGTATGAGCCTGAGGGTGGGGAACGAATAGTTCCAATGAATTCGACACTTCTCGTTTCCCACAACGATTCAATATCACCCGGAGCGTAGGGCAACACCGGTGTCTCGTTGATTCCGTAAGAGTGCAGTAGATGGTTACATAGCACTCTCAGGGCCGCGTTAACCGCAGCTACAAAATCGAAAATCACGTATTTTTCCACAACTACCTCTATATGGGTATCGAATAACAGGGTTTGACTAGTAGAATAGTAGTACACTTTGAAAAAGATGCAAATCCAAGACGGCCGCAACTACAAAATGGCGGAATACATATAACCTTGTAATACTAAGGCACTAAATGAACTGAACAGAATGAGAAGAATCGAGTAACAAAATTAGAAAGTGAAAACTCAAAAATGAAACCTCAGAATGATTTTTTAGTTTTGACATTATATTTATTTTCCTTTCAATAAATCCGTTCAACATATTTTTTTTTATTTATTTTATTGAGCTGCGTTCTGATCCTTCCTTATGGATTCCCTTTTCATCCTGAATATTTAACAAAGCTGTCGTTCATATTCCTGCCATCCAGCCCCAGAATCGTTAATGATGAAAAAAGGGTGACTTTGAAACAACCAACTGCCATAAATTCTCAGTTACTTTCGTTTCATAAAGACGCGAACACGTCTGAAAAGCAAAATGATGAGTCCCGATCGATGGCATCTCGGTAATTTCAACAATGCCGTCCATACTTATCCTCTCCGTAGTCCCCGCATTGTCCCCTTTCAAGATGGACCATTGCACATTTGTCTTTTTCGAATTTCATACCGATAGCATGCGGGTACTGTTCCACCACCCCCAAAGACTGATGGAGGCATATAAAACAAATGGGTGACCTTGTGCCTTCGATTTCCGGGGGTGCCACAGATATACCCTCGAGTATTATTATTATTAACATTATAATACTCGTTATGGAAGTTGAATAATATTCTCATCCAAATATAGACTTTTTTCAATTAAACTATGATCCAATAACTAGAGTTCATTTGGAACTCAAAATCTTCCTGCCTTCCTTATTTTTTGTATAGAGATGGAGAATTAGAAAGTCAAAAAGTTTCTTCCCGGAAAATTATTCCTCCCTAAAAACATCCCTATCAATTCAATCAAGATTCCTATCCCTGAGATTCAATCAGATACGTGTATGATTGTCCTTACGTACTTCCATCGTAGCACGGGTGCTTCCTCTTGTAATATTATCCAAAAGTGCTGGAGAATTAGTAAGACAAGAGTCTTACTCCAAAATTTTCAATTCCACCATTAGGGATGATTATGTTCCAACAATGTTTTCATCAGATTTTTGAATGGTTTCGATAATTTTCATTTTGTTCATGAATATATATCCTTCAGCAACATTGGTAGACTTCCAGCCACCGTGTCTCTTCAA
>NW_019295683.1:0-16700 GCF_000500325.1 Leptinotarsa decemlineata
ACACTGTTAACTGGTGAATGAAGCCCTAAGCCGAAAAAAAAGAGGCAACGAACAAAATAAACAACTGCAGCAGAATATCTCAGAATATTTCAAATATAATATCATTATTTTTTTTGGAAAAGCAACCTGAGAAATAACTCAAAAATACTTTCAAATAGTTTGAAAACTAGGTGGTTGAAAAATTGAAGAAATCTGACGTCAGCAGGACTTTAACACGGGTTTACTTTACACTTACATATCCCGTATTTTACCAATTGTTAGTACATCAAAATCGTTAATGCAAATTAGGGCGGCTTGAAAGTAATTGAGTTTCAAATCATTCTAAGTTTGTTTTCAAGTGCTAAAGTTTCCAAAATTTTTTTTTCCTTTTTCTATCTTTCAGTTGACTTCGCGATACAAAAGTAGAAAAAAAAACAATTCAGGGTTGTTACTTCTGAACGGAAATAAACAATAAAAGAATCATAAACATGTTTCTTATTGAATTTAGTTGAATAAAATTACCTGAATTCCATAAAGAGGAAATCTGAAAATAGGAAATAACATTCCAGTTATTGCCATAGTTGGATGTTCTACATTTATAATGTCTTTGTATAAATACTTCACCCATTTATTATCTACTTCTATTTCACACGACGGAGATAAACATGGAAAATCAATTAAATAGCCTAAAAAATATAACTGAATTACAAAACATAATTGACAAAGTCAATAATTTGATCAGAAATGTCAGAAAGTATTTTGCCTGTACACAAATTAACTAAGTATTGAAAAGAAAAACAATTTGGAGGGGTATACTTTTAGGAGAGATTAGTTCGTTTTTGGAAAAAAGCTTGTGATTTTCCTAATTATTTATCATGAAGATGGAGTAGTGAAAACCAAACCAAAAAGCTGTACATGATCAGATAAATAAACCCAGCTTTTCAACGAAGCCGATTAGTTTGTATGGTGAATTTGGTCCCCAGGAGAGCAGGCACGAAGTATGTACTCTGCTGTTTTATGATTTTCCAAACAGAGGCGACACGCATTGTCTTCCGACAGTCCGAGTCTCTGCATATGATAACTCAAATGACAGTGATCTGTAAGAAGGTCTGTTAGACATGATAGTTCATCCCTACTGTTGTCCAACAACTATTTGGTATCAAATTTTGAAGGGTGAATAAAAGCTTTGGAATGAGCCAATCCTGGAAGATTCTGACAGTCCACAAATACTCGGCAAAACCTAAAGCGATACCAATGACAGGTTCTGGTTCGATGAAGCTGTTTGCAGGACCCTCCTCTGCAAGAGAATCAGCTGCCTCATTGCGTTCTAGGCCAATATGGCCAGGAATCCAGACCAGAGACAATCTGTTGAGTCTTCCTATCGAGTTTTCTACTAATTTAGACTAATTCAGCTTTCAACGTCGCTTGATTGTCCAAGAATATTTTCATTAACTTGTGTATGAGGTTGGATTCTTCCAATCTCTCCGCGCACAATTCAGTAGAGTAAATTTCCGCTTGAAATACAGTCGCATAGGTTCCTAAGCAGGTTGATATCTCTGTCCTGGGTCTGCGACTGAAAACACTTGCTCCAGAACTGGAAGGAGTTTCTGAATCAGTAGTCCTCTCTACTCGGGAACAGTACTTCATAAGGGTTGTGTATCACATATATTTATATATTTGGGACACCCGTGATATCATAAGTGTAAATTATTAACCAGTTGTCAAATAGATGTCAATTAAAAAGATCACAAAGAGAAGTCACATATCCATTATAAGGTGGTATTAATACATAAATCAAATCAAATACTACTCATTCACAACAATAAGGCAGTTCGTAGTTGACTGGAGGCATAAAATCAGAGGTCATTTCCAGAATGCTGTGACTTCCAGTATCACCAACAGTCTGTTGCACTCTGCATTAAATTGGTTTGTGCAATTGGCAATGTGCGCAAGTCTATATGCAGTCCATCTAGCTTCCCTCTCTCCAGAAAAATGAGGAGAGGAGGTAAATCTAGAAGAATATTCATGGCCGCTGATGGTGTACTACTGATGGCAGGCCAGACAAGCCTGTCTCTGTAAGCCAAAGAGCTTGTTGTGATATGTTTTTCGAATGAAGTTTGTGGAGATCCAATCGTGAGATGTAGTTTTCTAAATTACTATGGATCTTCATCAAGTAACGGCCGAAACAATCAGAAAACTTTTTCTAAGTGAACGTTCAAGGTGAGATTTTTATCAAGGACAATGCCATATCATTGTTATCGGAAATATTGGAATAACTAGTTGACAGATACATCATTGAGTTCAGATCTCTTCATCTGTATGAAATGACTCCATGTCAGATAAGGGAATAGGTGGAATAATATAAGAACAGGAAAGTTGATTCAGTGAATATTGAAGCACATTCGATTCAAGTCCTTGGAGAAATCGACGCGATAAGCTGCTGATGGATACACTTCATGATCAGAGGAAGATTAGTATTTGTATTAGGGTAGCAAGGGTTTTCCACAGAACAGGGTTTGTTTCCACTATAACAACATATATTAGAACATAGGCTCTCATGACTCGACCTACGAGCCTCTGGGCTCGTAAGTCGTGCTTGAATGAAATTGGTGATATCAAACGTTTCGACTATTATGAAACTTTGTAACTTATGTGTTACTACGTCTTCTGGGCCATAATGAGCATAGAGTACTGGGCTATGCTGAAGATTCAGTTACAGAAATAGAGAAAATATGCAATAACATAATGAAGGAATGAACGCAGCATGCTCTGACCAAGGAAAGTTCTCAGTGAAGATTCATCTAGATCATGCTTAGCAGCAAGATAGGCGGACTAGAAGTTTGAGAGTCTAGAACCCACACCAAGAAAATATCAAAAGACGGGAGAAGGTAGCATTGACGCTGGCCAGATATTGTCTATATTGAAAAACATGAGGGCTGAAACCGGACATGACGGCAGAATAAGAATTACTGGTTGACCAACCGTACCATAACCACCTCTTTTGTCAATATTCATTCGTGAACCTAACGAAAACAATCATGGAAGTTTATATCTGAAAAAACAAAATAAAAATATTTATGAAACTGAACGCGAAGTGAACATGGTAAGATATTTTTTGTAAAAAATCATAAGAGTAGGTAGATACCTGTACAAAATACCACTGCATCAATATCTTCTTCGGAACCGTCAGCAAAAAGGACACTAGTTCCCTTGAATTCCATTACTACTGGTTTTGTTACCATACCGGGAGGTAATTTGAATGACGAATCCAATGGAGTTCTGTGAGATAATATCACCTATAAACAGTTTTTAAATATGATGATATTTTTGATATATAACGTTGATATTTGGGTAAGAAACTTCATGAAGTCTTTTTTGTGGAATGATTTATCATTAAAAAAAAATTATTTTTCAAGAAAACTCATTATGCATCATGAGAAATCTTGCATTCTTGAAGAATCAACTATCTTCGTTCTGCAGAATAAATATTTGGATAAATGTGTGACTGGAATTTGTTGTAACTCATTTTTTGATGTTTGAAAGTCGCTAAATCTAGTGACTAGTGACCCAGTTCATATCAAGCTTGATCAATTTGTCCAAGAATTATTATTGTCAGTGAAAAAATATCTCCAAGCTTCTGAAATTATAACAAACCTTTTCCGCTACGTCAGCCACGAATTTCGTAACGTCTTTTCCAGATGATCCAGAACCGATAACCAAAACTCTCTTGTTTTTATATCAGGTTTTCTATAATCGTGACTATGTATAATAGATCCATTGAAATTTTCTTTTCCAGGAATGTGGGGAATGGAAAGCGAAGAAACATTTCCAATGCACACGAATACAGCATCGAATTCTCTTTGCTCTTTCTCTTGAGTTTTGAGTTCCTTTATTTCTAAGCTCCATTTTCCATTCGGAAGATAGCTCACTCTTTCGACATAATTGAGAAACTGAAAAACATTGAGAAGATCATAGAATATTATTTTATGACAAAACCCTATTGATACCGAACGGAGAATATCCGAACTCGCTATGACTTTGGAAAAAAAGGAACGTTCTTAGTGAATCCTTGTTTCCAGGATAGCCAATTCGAAATTTTTACTTTCTCTGGTATGAATCTCAAAATAATAAACCTGATGAACTCAAAAACTATCGAATGGATTTTCATACGTGTTTACTAAAAGGGGGAGTGATTCAAGGTGTGAAATTTATTATTGTCTTTTGTGAATTCGTGAAAATATGACGATGTTATCCTTAATATAATGAGGAATGGAGCTACTTTGCAAGCTTTCATGAAATACAACGCTGCCTGAGCCCTTCCTCAATGATTCACTATATATTCGTTTTCTTTTATAGGTCTACAAAAATATTCACTATGGCATATGCAAATCTTTCAAAGGTAGCTTGCTGTATCCATTTCAAAATTTGAAATAATCATTTTCATTTTTATTTCATTTGATTATTATTATTATATATTTTGATTACTATTCAGCTTGAATAAAATTAGAATATAGGTACTCCTAATCCTCATTTTTTTATATCTTTCGACTGACCAAAGTAGATGATTTTTATTTCATCAGACGTTATATCTTACGTTATTTTAAACTAATAAATATAATTTGTAAATTAATCTATTCATGAAATATCGTCAATACTGAATGAAATTGAATACTAGTGTTTAATTTTTGGGAAATAAAGTTTTTTTTGCTTTCTACTACTCCATCCTGATACAAAAAAAATTGGGAATCTTCTAAAGAAAGGAAGGAAGTAATCAATTTGAAAATAAGTAACTCTATACATGGATGTGTAGATCATGTATAGAGGTACTTATTTTCAAATTGATTACGTCCTTCCTTTCTTTGGAAGATTCCCTCATNTGGGAAATCAGTACCATAATAACTTAGATCTGTTTAATATATCACTTCAGGTCTTTAAAAATCAATTGAAAAGGCTTTAGCGTTTTCAAAGCTTTTCTTCACCTTACCATTTTCTTTGCAAGTACCATATTTGTTGCATTTTGTTTCTTGTAAGTATCAAAATTGTTTTATCTTTTAGTAATATATCACTAGACATAAGGTTTTATTAATATTTTGTATTTCACATATTGCTAAATGTTTTGTAAAATTGTAAATTATAATGTAGACATCAGACGTGAGCATTCAAAAATACTTTGTAGTTCCTCACACTTTGTTAAATATGTTTTGTAAATTGGCTGTGCCGTTGAATGAATAAATGAATAAATAATAGTTTCACGGGTCTGATGCGCGAAAAAAAAGTTTAAGTTGGACACATTTCACGTCTGCTAAGGTTGCAGTTCTATTTTCGAATGTGCATAAAGCATCAATATATTTACACTTTGTGTGAAGAAGTATCGAAAACAATTACCTTGAAATCATGAATGGACTGATCTGTTACTTGATGAAAATTAGTAACATCCATGAAATGGCTTAATGCACCTCAACGGTAGCAAAAGCCATCATCATAGAGAGAGAGAACATCCATGAAAATAATTACACAATTTTCACAAACATTTTAATTTCTAGTCGCGTTTCGCTAACGGTAGAAGTAGCGAAACGCCTCTAGAAATTAAAATTTGAAATTTATGTAGTTATTGTCAAGGTTGGAATTACCTTGATATGAGGTAGTAAGTTGAATGTTGTTGCAAAATCATTCATATATTGCATAACCTCTGGATAAGATATGTAAGAATGCTTCGGCTTTTTGTATGGAAAATCTTCATACTGCATAAGTTCCTTCGGCAAATTTGTCCTGAAAATATAATTTTCAAGTATCCATTGCTTTTACTGAAAATCAAGTGGTGTATTTTGAAGATGGAATTAGAATATTTCACTTTGATAAGGTGAAGTCCTCACATACATCAGCTCTTTCAATTAATGTATCATATCATTTGCCAGTTGTTCATATATCTACTCCCGTTCGAATGATATTTTTATCATACAGTAAAGTCAAATTTTTTTTTTTCAATTTGGTTGATCGTGAAAGTTAACTCAAATATACCATGAAACCGATATTTCGTCAATATTTAATGAAAAACTGGTTTCATTTTTTTTAAACTGGTCTGTTCAAGGACTAGGGAGCCGTTTAACCTGTCTCATTTCAAAACTCATACGGTTCAAACAAGTTTCTAGATCTGCCTCATAGGCTTTTCAGTATATTTTTCGAAGATTTTGGTAAAATATGATAGAGGTAAAATCCGTCCGATTTAAAATTTTTTATGTCGTTGATCTGAAAAACTTTCCTCATCAGAAACAGTCCATAGATGGTGTTCCTAATGTTGAGACTATCACTTCGCTTCGACTCGTGTTTTTGAAGGTGGGTTTGGTTAAGATGAGCTTTTGTCGGTCTAGTCCTCCACGCATTTTTCGCCTTTATTCTATGTTATTAATTAATTAATGGATTTTACGTTTCTTATCGACAATAAAACATTTACTAAGAAGAGCATTCCACTCATATCAAAACAATTCTTCAAAGACATTACCAAGGATCCTGGATACAAATATATCTGCAACTTGCAAGTGTTTGAAAACACTGAAAGGAAGTTTGAATGCTACAATCAATTTTTGAAACCGCTTAAAAGTAGGTATAACTAAGATCTCATCCATAGGTAATTAGCTAATAAAATAGGATTCTTACTGTGTTATAGGTTGTCTTCTACTACTATATCATTTACAGTCGGAGAAGTCGCTCGAAGTGACCTGATCGATAATTAAATTCTCACGAGTATGGGGGAAAAAGTTGTCCACATTCATTGAACACTTGCATGGATACCAGATTAGGTATTCTGAGATGTCCCCTGATGTCCAGAGGCTATACATTCCAGTCATGAAAATCCATAACAAATCCAACACTTTGTGAAATTTTCACTGAAAAGTTCACGAAACCGCAACACTTGTTTCACTATACAATAACTTCCCCAGGCGCGAAACACCTGTTTTCATTTTAGATTCACACGTGTCACCAATTTCACCAAAGTCGCTTGTGAGTGGAGAAGCATACGTCCTCTTTTATGTAAAGGATGGAACAAAATCTTAGTTTCTTCAATTTTGTAATTTTTTTCAACTTCTCATTTTTGTAATTTCTTATTCAATAAACTAAGATCTCATCCATAGCTAATTAGCTAAAACACGATTCTTACTGTGTAATAGGTTGTCTTCTACTACTATATCATTCACAGTCGGAGAAGTCGCTCGAAAATACCTGATCAATAATTAAATTCTCACGAGTATGGGGAAAAAAGTTGTTCACATTCATTGAACACTTGCATGGATACCAGATTAGGTATTCTGAGATGTCCCTGGTGTCCAGAGGCTATACGTTCCAGTCATGAAAATCCATAACAAATCCAACACTTTGTGAAATTTTCACTGAAAAGTTCACGAAACCGCAACACTTGTTTCACTATACAATAACTTCCCCAGGCGCGAAACACCTGTTTTCATTTTATTAACTATTCAGTAAGGATTTCACAATGAAGTGTTATTTTTAAAACGAACGTCGTCAGTTTGTCAAACCAATTTTTTTTCTCATATTTCAGATGTTATTCTGATATTTCGAATAGGAAAATTCAATTGAAATTTATGAAAATCGGGCCAGAGGCGTTGATAAGTGTAAAATTGTGTAACTAATACAAATTTGAGACTTTGTTTCTATAATGATATAACAATTATTCATGCTCGCAAGATCTCTACAATTTTATACAGGGTGGTGATTAAACATGCGGCAAAAAATTAAGGAACTATTCCTTGGACTATTCTAAGGATATTTTGTCCTTTGACATTCAATTTGCTGGGTAACACGCAATCAGAAATGATTCTGGTGTTTTTGAGAGAGTTAGGGAGTCGATGAGAAGACTGGATTCTTACATCGAGCGGGGGATATTCATTTCCTACAGTTCTTGAAGATTAAGAAACATTACATGTAATTTTTGGCAATAAATTGTTATTGTCGAAATTCTTTTACGCTCCGTATCATCGAAACAAAGCGCCCTATCAAAAATCATCAAAGGACAAAATATCCTCAGATTAGTCCAAGGAATAGTCTCTTGAATTTTTGCCACATGTTTAATAAACACGCAGTATATTAGAATCAAATTTATCTGTAGTTGAAATGAAAAATGTACATAATATTTCAAAAACTATTGAAGAACAGTCCTGTTAGCACTGCATATGTGGGCATTGAATCATGGTGTATTAATATTGAAACTAAAATCAATTACTTCAAGCCTTGATACATGGAGGACTGGATTTGCAATCCATACTCGTCCTTGCCTGTTTTGTCAGTATAGTTCCAGATCCCTCCGATATTTTCAGTTTTCTCGAATGCTTCGCAAGTATGCCCATCTTTCAGGCTCAGTCTTAATGCTTCAAGACCGGCAGGTCCTGCTCCAATTATGCCTATTTTCATTTCTATAAAAAGCAACAGCTATTAGTTATGCACCCGGTGTCACCATTTTCTGTAAGAGTTATATTTTTATTATGATTGTTGTTATTTTGACTTCAGTGGTATTCATTATGAATATGATGATTTCTAGAGATAAGAACGAAACAATTGTTGCAAACGGATCTTTCATTAAGGATAAAACAATTCTTAGCAAATTGTAGATATAAAATCAATTCCAGCAAAAAACAGTTGAATCAATATAACTCAATTATAAAAAATCGCCATTTCCCTAAAATATGGAAATTATCAAAAGTTTGCCCTGTATTCAAATCTGGAAAGGTAACAAATGTTGGAAATTACAGGCCAATTACATTA
This sequence comes from Leptinotarsa decemlineata, assembly GCF_000500325.1. NCBI lineage: Eukaryota > Metazoa > Arthropoda > Insecta > Coleoptera > Chrysomelidae > Leptinotarsa > Leptinotarsa decemlineata. The sequence goes on from NW_019295683.1 coordinate 8,755, forward strand.
ATATCAGTTGTATCCAAATTTCTGGAAATTATATTATCAGATATGATTTATAACCATGTTCGTTCTTCACTATCAATTTTTCAATATGGCTTCATCAAGGCTCCTGAAGTACTGCAACTAATATTTGTGTTTTAACTCAATTTGTCTCTGAAGTACTTGATAATGAGCGTCAAGTTGACGTCATCTACACGGACTTCAGCAAGGTGTTTGACAGAGTACCTATCACATTAATAGCTGCTAAAGAAACTGTCCAATTTTGGCATATCATCTAATACTCAGTTGCTCCTGAAATTATATTTATCCGACCGACGCGACGTAGTTATGTTAAATGTGATGATAAAAAATCCTCTTGCTTTGGAGCGAGTTCGAGTGTCCCACAAGGGTCTAATCTTGGAACGTTATTATTCATACTATTTATAAGTGGCATAGCCCATGACATCACTTCTTATCAATTACTATTTGCAGATGACATGGAAATATATCGTGAAATCCAAGATGAGGTAGACTGTTTCACATTGCAGGAGGACTTAAATTCTTTGACTTGATGTATTCGTAATAAATTGTACTTAAACACAAATAAATGTAAAATAATTACATTCACACGTAAAATCCTACCGGTACCATTCAACTATGTACTAGGTGTATTTCATCAGTTCGGACTTCCATTGTCTAATATAATATAAATTGATTTGATAACCCTGAAAAAAATCAAAAAGATTAACCGAAAATGACAATTTTATTAAAACAAAAAACTGAAATTACAAGGAAATAACATACAAGCTACAACCAGAAAATAAAAAATTGAAATATTAATAAAAGCTGAAAATTGAAAAATATTATTACCGAAAAATAAAAATTTAAAGATTTCAAACCAAGTTACGTCACAACGTTTCGATTGTTAGTATCCACAATCGTCTTCGGGTGATAACTGGACTTATTCCTCCAAGATCTGACTATTTATAGGTCATTCGAGTGCTTTCACCTATCCCCTATTCTCTCTTTGGTTTTGGCAGGAGATGAACGTTTGGCGGGAGTTGGTCGTTTTCGCTTGATTAGAGGTTTCCATATGTTACGTATCTCTACGCTAGCTTGACTAAATGCGTTGTTGGACAACATATAGGCGGCTTCTATGAATTTTCTCCCAAACCAGTATTCGTATTCGTGGATGATTTCAGCTTGAGCACACTTGATGTTGTGTTGATGAGTCCAAACATGCTCTGCTATTCCGGATTTGCTGGTTTCTCCTCGCTGTGTATGTTTCTTGTGCTCAGCAATGCGAACTTTCAAAGGCCTCTTAGTTTCACCGATGTATGATTCTCCGCACTCGCAGGGTTTCCGGTAAATGCAATTCTTGGAATCGCAGTCTGCGTTTGGTGGCCTGGTTTTCGTGAGGCTGCTACGAATAGTATTCCCAGATCTGAAGCAGGTCCTGATGTTACACTTGAACCCAATCTGTCTTATCCTTTCCGATAATCCGGAGAAGGAAATCCACAACGAATTGCCTATCTTATACGTATTGGTGAAGAGGGCCCACACTAAATGGGGAACATCTGTATATCGAAAGCCCACTCACACAGGACAGTATCTGAACCAGAAATCCAACCACCATCAATCGACTAAGAGAGGAATCATCAAGACTCTACTGGACCGTGCTTTTGGGCTCTGTAATACAAAGGAAGGTCTCGAAGAGGAACTAGGCATCATCAAAAATGACCTTCAACGGAATGGTTACTCCAAAGTGATGGTAGAACAGGCCTTAGTTAGAAGACAGCAAGAACTCCACAAGAAAGAGAAGCCGCCACAACCAGTACTTGTACTTCCCTACATCAGAGGAAGTACAATAATTGCATTTACCGGATACCCTGCGAGTGCGGAAAATTATACATCGGTGAAACTAAGAGGCCTTTGAAAGTTCGCATTGCTGAGCAGAAGAAACACACACGGCGAGGAGAAACCAGCAAATCCGAAATAGCAGAGCATGTTTGGACTCATCAACACATCAAGTGGGTTCAAGCTGAAATCATCCACAAAGAGGAACACTGGTTTAGGAGAAAATTCAAAGGAGCCGCGTATATGTTGTCCAACAACGCATTTAGTCAAGTTAGCGTAGAGATACGTAACATATGGAAACCTCTAATCAAGCGAAAAACGACCAACTCCCGCCAAATGATGAAATTGTTATATTTGGTTAATCTTTTTGATTTTTTTCAGGGTTATCAAATCAATTTATATTGTATTAGAGAATGGAAGTCCAACTTCAATGAGACGCACTGTTCAGAACCTTTGGTTTCGGAGTTTTATGCCAACACCAAACCGTTATTTTAACACCTCGATACGTGTTTCGATTACCAAGTTACCATCTTCAAAAGGAAGATCAAACTGAAGTTAATTCAAACTAACTGAAGTCAGTTTGATCTTCCTCTTGAAGATGATCACTTGGTGATCGAAACACGTGTCGAGATGTTAAAATAACGGTTTGGTGTCGGAAAAACCCCAGTAATATTCAATGAGAAGTTTTGGTTTCTTGATACGCAACGGAATTTAAGACCTTTCATTTTTTGAAAACCACTTAACACTTATCAGGAGTAAATTAGAGTACTGCAGTGTCGTTTGGAATCCGTCCCATATGAAACATATATCTAGTTCAGAAAATTTTCAAAACACTTTTTGAAATATGCATATTTCAAAAAACATGGTGCTTATTCCGAGAGAGGTTATGATGGTATCTCTGAAAAAATTCAGGTAGAGCCGAGATATGTGTTTTGCATATAAAATAATACATGGACAAATACATTGCTCGCCTCTATTGTCTCAAATGCTATTCAGTGTACTTCGTATTTCATGTAGAATCTGTAACACATTTCATATCCCCGTTTCAAATATACTGCATGATTTTCATTTTCCCATAACTGCTATGTTTCCAGTGTAGATATATTTTTTCTAACGTTCCAACAATTCAAAAAACAGATTCTCTGTTTCATTCAAAATTGATTTTACTATATGTATAATTGATCATAATTCTAATTGTATGTGTATGAATAGACGAACAGACAGACATACAATAAGATTTTGAAAAACAACTTCGATTCTGAAAACTATTCAGTTTAGAATATGAAATAGTCTCACAGTATTCTGCATTATTCGTAGTTAAAGCTACTGCTACTGAATAAGAGATGGCGAAACTAATTCCTTCAATCCATTAGTCTTTGTATATGACTATTCCATACAAAGCTTTAGTTACAAAAGAAAAAAATTCATTTTGTTTGGAGTGTGATACAAACATTACATTTATAAAAACACAAGTTGTTTCAAGATCTCATAAAAAGTTACGATAAAATAATTAATGAAACATAAGGATTCATAGGTTTTAGGAAAACCATATAAAACGTAAGCTATTTTGCGTCTGTATTTTTGACATATGAAATATTGAAAATATGTCCACGGTCGGTCGATAGCCGGTCGATTCGACGTGGGTGCTTTGTTCACCCACTGGAACTGACCACCATGTTGGTCGGTGGTTCAAGCCCTAGGCTGAACGATCGATTTTCATTTGCTATCGTCCAACTCGTGTTAGGAATCACACGTAAAAAAGGTAAGAACTCGTTAATCCCTAGCTCGCACAAGTTTCGACTTCTGAGGGTTGTCGTTCGTAGGAGTGCGACAGCTGGTTACCGGAAAAACTGATTTTAAACAGATGTAATACCGTCAGCTCATATGGTAAATAGGTGAATTTAAGAAAATAAATATTTCCAAATAAAATCACGAAATATTCATCTCCCCTAACTACCTACACCGTAGGTCCTGGTGAATGCCTGCCGGAAACAACTACTTCCCCGGCTAATACCACAATTGAAATATATACGATAGACATTTAAGCAAGATATCTCTCAGAGGTAAGTCTCGCAGATGTTTCTCGTTTATCTGTCAGCAGGACAACGCTGAAATCAATAGAGTAGATCACCCACAGAACTTTCTATGTTTTTACCACTTTTATTTTTAACTAACGTTACTACATTAATGTATACAATAAAAGTGGTAAAAAACACAGAAAGTTTCAATTCTCTTTTCTTCATTTCTTATACGTATTTATCTCTCCTCGATACAGTTTTCAGACAAAAAACATGGGTAAATGAATAATTCATTTTCCTTGAATCTTCATTCCTACAGAACTTTCATTATTCTTTTTTCTCAAATTTTCTAATCGTTCCTGAAATATCATTGTTGTTTATTGAAAATTAAACCAGATCTAGCATAGACAGTACGAGTAGGTATCTAAGTAAACTGTTTATGCAGTTGATTTGCAGTTTTTTTATGGAATTATCCATACTCACTGAAAAAATGTTGTAACCGAACGCTTCACTGGTAGATCGACGACACACTGAAGAAAATTGGTGCCGAAAATTTCGAATCACAGACAAATAGATTGGTTATTGGACTTTTATCTGAAGTTTCCATTTTGACCACAACATGTGTGTCAAAACATCATGTGCATATCATCACAATTGTACTTTGATGAAACCACTGGTATTTTATTTGTCAACTATAATAAACATTTATTATCACCCACAGTTAAGCGATTAAAATTGACTTATCAGAAATAAACACAATTTTTAGAAAAAATAAATATTTTAAAGTTTGAATTTTTTTAATCTTCCAAAGTTATTTATTCGAATTGAAAACGCATTGAATCCAGTAAAACAATGCTACGCAAAAAGTTAACATAAACTTGTAACATGTAGGTACCATAAAAGTTTATTGAAATATTCTTCGGTTGGAACTTTAAGGTTACTTATGCAATTGACAATATCATAGTTCTCTTTCAGAATAAATTAATCAATAATGTAATTTTGAAGTCTGTAATGAAAAACAAAAAATATATTCGGTAATTACCTAGTCACAAGCCTACTGGTCAGCTGTTTCACCCATGAATCAACTATATCTATTCTGAATATAGAGTTGACACCTGTTCTGAGAAATGACTGAGGGGATTTGTGAGATATGCTCTGAGAGAGTACGTCAATTGGGTGAACTAATTTGTGGTAAACGTCGCTCCTTCAAAAGTGAGACCTCGTTAATCATTCGCTTTCACAAGTCTCGCGGAAACGGATGTTCTGTATCTGTATCTGTATCGGTAGAGTAGGGAGGGTGAGTGTGGGTCCACAGCACTTAGGCCACATGTGACCCATTGTACATCCTCCCGAGGAGTTGTCCTCCTAGGTCATCCTGTCCTTTCCAGGAAGGTGGACAGGTCACTAGGCGACATCTCCTTTTCATAGGCAGGTGTAGGCCAAGACTCGCCGAACACACACTCTTATTGACGATAACTCCGGACACTCGCATAAGACATGTCTGACAGTTTAATCTTTCTGTTCACACTACATCCTGCGTAGAGGTGTGTCCACTAACCCCATAATATGGGCCTTAGTTGACAGTGGCCAGTCAAAAATCCTACTGTTGAGCGTTAGGTTTTTCCTGGTTATGCCAGATATTTCTTCGTCACCAGCTTCTCAGGATCGCCCAGGGTAATCCTGGTAAGATAGCATTCTTTGATTCCATCCCATCTGTTTAGAGATTGAGCATGGGTGTAACATTTGGCTAGTTCCGCAATTGTTGTAAGTGTCACTGGGTCCTAAAATTCTTAGTCCAGCCGCTTTCTTGGCTAAAAAGTCGGCAATACGATCACCTTTAGCCCTGTTGTGCCCTTCAACGCACCTAACAACAACGGATGTAATCGATAGAAAAAGTATTTCAGGTTTTTTTCAACCTATACGTTGATTTGTAGCTTTTTTATAGTTTTCGAAACCAGAAATAGTGAAAGTGTTCTACAGTAATTTAGGTATACTCGGAACTCCGGAAAGGACACTTCTTTCATATGAGCCAAAATAGGTACCGTAAAACGGGGTTACTTTGAACGGTTTTTTGTTTTAAATCTATATATCTCAAGTAAGGCAGCGAATGAAAAATTCCAAAAAAATATATGTCACGGGCGTCAGTTAGAGCTTTCTAATGACAAAAAATAAGATTTCAAAATTATCAATGACATTTTTTTTAATTAATTCATGGTTGTTCAAAGTTACCCCACAGTAGGAGTTTATTTGAACGCCTATAATGAAAGCATGTGATTTAANTTTAATTTTGAATTTACGACTTCAAACTCAAAATTTTTGATTTCAAATCCATAATAACTAGTTTAAACTGAAAATTTTGATTTCAATCTCGAAATTTCGAGATCAAAGTCGAAATATTGAGTTCATAGTTGAAATTTGAATTAAAAGTTGTAATTCGAGTAATGGCGATGACATTTCCCCTCACGATTATAAGAAAAAACCACACAATATTATAATATTATACAAATTGGTACAAAGAAGCCCTTAGGCAAGTGTCTCATAGCGAAACATCGATGTCTACCAGTGAGGATGACAGTGTTCCATGTAAGTGAAATGTCACCATTCATGTAGTATATTGTGTAGGAATCCTGTGAATGATATCTGATGTAATTCTGGTGGGTTGGGCTATCTATCGGGCGTGTCCCCAGGGGAACGGCCAGAGGACTGGAGGTCCTGCCTGGGAAGCCAATGTGGCCTTACGGACGGGGTCGTCGGACTCCTGGTCAGTGGCAGAAATAAGAAGGGGGAGGGAAACTGAAACCCCTAAAAGCCTTTGCAAAACAAGCCACCGTGGACCAGCCTTCCCAAGCTAAGGTGTAAGGAATCGTGCCGACAGCTGAATGGCCGCAGGGTGATATGCGGTCACGAACGATCCCCTTGGGGAACTGGGCGAAACCTCATTGTAATCAGCCTACCTTTGGTAGTGCAGGGCTCTGCCAGAGGTGACCAACTCTTTCCTTGCTACTCGTGGGAACACACATGAATGAAACAACACAAAAACAAAAACAACAAAAACCAATCCCGAGGCTGGACAGAAGTGCTCACCTTAATCTAAGGTGGTGGCTGGGGATGAACAGAAATGTCCACCCCAATCAACCGCTTGGAATGAGGCTGGACATAGGAGATCACCTCCAACAGCAAGGGCATTCCTGCGGCGGGCGCCAAGAACTCCCTGTAGGAAAGTGCCCTCACTTATGCACCTCCACGAAGGGAACCCCAAGAAGGTTGAATGAGCTGCGCAACGTCAGTAATATCGCTTCACCTTCCAAAACCTTCGTGGAGGCTACCGTGATAATTGCCAAAGAGAGTGTGTGTTCGGCGAGTCTTGGCCTACACCTGTCAATATAACAGAGATGTCTCCTAGTGACCTGTTCACCTTCTTGGAAAGGACAGGGTGGACAATGACCTAGGAGGACAACTCCTGGGAAAGAAGTACAATGGGTCACATGGTACAATGGTCACATACTTGGAAGAAATTTGAGGAAAACAATATATAAAATCAACATGTTCATTGTTAGGAATCACACGTTGAAAAGTAAGACCTCGTTAGTCCTCAGTTCGCACAAGTTTCTCAACTTCTGAGAGTTGTCGTTCATATTGGGGTGACAGCTAAATAACGGAAAAACAGATTTTAAACAGACAGATTTAAACAGAAACATGTTCATTGAACGAATTCTGACTAATAATGTAGCTACTGAGATCCAGCAGATTCTGTGAAGATCGGTTTCAAATAGAAATATTCAAAATGCACAATATTTTGAAACGTTTATAGAAGGTTGTGCCTGAAAGAAAATTTTTGAACAACATGATCATGATTATGAAGGAAATTAGAGTTTATGGGCATTTTCATCTTCCTCAATCTAAAAAATATATAAAAATCATGATTGAGATCTCTATACACGTGTAGAAAGGGCAAACATTGCAGTTCACCCCATTAAGTACATTCAAAGTACTTTTCACAAAAAACAATGCTTTATTTATCAGTATCACAAAAACAGACCATATACATACCATACATCGATCAGTTGCAATAAGTTCTGCATTTGCTCATTCAATATT
>NW_019295684.1:6441-18386 GCF_000500325.1 Leptinotarsa decemlineata
ATTGAGCCACGTATTCGCTCAAATATTCCTGGAGTCTTTCTGATTACCCTGCACGCATCGATGATGCGGTTTCTCAAGTTCTCTACATCGCGAACAGGAGTACGATAAACCAAATGCTGTAAATGGCCCCAAATAGAGAAATCGAGAGGATTGAGATCCGGGAATCAAGCGGGCCAGTTCTGAGGTCCTCCTCGACCTATCCACTGATTTGCATATGTTTCAGTTAAATGCTGACGTGCTACTTGACTAAAATGAGCGGGGGCCCCATCATGCATAAAATACATATCCCTTCTGACGCCCAAAGGCACTTCCTCCAGCAGTACTGGATGCACTTCTCTTAAAAATTGAACGTATGTCTCATCATTTAATCGAGGAGGTAGAAAATGAGGCCCAATTTAATCATCCCCAATAACTCCGAACCACACGTTAAGAGAAAACTGTTTTTGATGATTAGTTTCGACAATAGCTGTGGTGTTCGTATTTCTCGATGGCGACCACAATCCTGCGTCATACCAATTTAATTGTCACTATCCCTAATAGCGACCTACTAGATAGATTAGTTTAGTATTTTCGCATTTATGACGTTGTATCTCTGTGGTTGTTCCTAAAATAATTTTTTGCTGCGAATTGGTTTATTTTGGGCAAAAAACCCAAGAGACATTTTTTGTTTAGCATAAAACAGGCTATCGGAAATAAATTTTTAAATGGTAAACAAATAATAAGACAAAAAGTTACAATGGAAATAAATTTTGGGGGTTGTGTTTTCCACCCCTTACAACCATGGGGTGAACCAAATAAATTTCTGGCTAAGTGTCTTTTTGGTAGTACAAAACATCAGGTTTATTTCAAGAAAACAATATAATTATAAGCATGTCACTACATGCCGATAAAGGTGACAATTTCATATACATTTATGAATGAATACATTAGTTTAGTACTGAATGCTCAAATAAAGACAAAATCGCGAAAGTAAAATCCTTGAATGTAGGGAATTCTATATTCAATTATTATTTTCCATTCTAGCATAGTTTGATGTACCATTCCAACTAATAAAGCAACCTTGTATCGAAACGCTAAATTTATCGTGTGCAAATTGTTCAATTTTAAATAATTATACTATTATTTATTACAGATTTTTCCACCGTTGAATATCAGTAAATATAAACAATTTTTGCAGTTTTTCGGATGATTGCTGGTTAAAATGATACATTAACCAATTCAATAAACAGTTTTTTAACAAATCTCTGCCTGTTTATGCAAATGATAATTCAAAACGAGTGTTTTTTAAAGTGCAGACGCCGGATGGTTAGACCTCTCATTTATTTCAAGACAATTACTTTTCCCAATCACCAGAAATGTAATATTCCTTTCGACGTGCGTTTCATCAACCAAGTTGGAGTCTTCAGGCGATGAAGAAAGCTTCAGTTTGTTTTCTTCTATTTATTTACTCTACGCCAGAGGTTCTTGCAGCCTGATTTACCTGGCACATCTTTGTACCAAAGAAACTTTTATTGTATTGGTTATAAGCTTTACAATATTCTTGATGATCATATAAAATGATTCCCAAATGTTCATATTTCTGAATCGAGGCTGAAAAATATCCTACTTTGTGAGTGTTGTTATTCNAATTACACTATTCGAACATTACTAAATATTTTTCGGGAGCTGTATCGATCTCTCCTCCTGTATGCGTCCCTCAAGACCGTCTGTTATGTCATTACCACATAGTTTTTCATCCCTACAATTCCTAATAATACAAATAGGTTTTTATTACCTTGCCGAAATAGGGGAAAATCAGGAGCAAACTTTTATACAGTAGTCCCATTCAACAGAGGCGAACAATCGAAACAGTAGAAGACGTTAGTGGCAATTCTAGAATGCAACCATCACAGTCTAACTTCCATATGCTAACGCAACACGTAGACAAATATGCTTAGACTGTGTACCGCAAGGTTCAGTTTTGCTCGAAACTTTTATTATCCGTATTTCCAAGCAGGAATTATCCAGGTGTTCAACTCCATTGGCGAAGGGTCGGCAAAGGAGACAAGTATCTATTTTAGTACTTCATGAATCGGCCACCCCACGTGACTGCTTTATATTATGTCAATTGGCTGTCACAAATACGGTCTGTGTCATGCAAATTTCCTTTCAACTAGTTCCAAATAAGGGTTTGCATTTATGGGCTGTAGCTCTACAACTGTAAGGGTTCGGGTTATGCGGATAGAGATTGCTTTGTAGTGAATGTGGACATTCTCTTAGAGAAAATGGAATTATTTCTCATATGCTGGAAATATCGAAACTCGTTTACAATGTGAAAATAGAAAAAGAAAAAGAAAAAATAGTATCCAATATGATAAAATTTCACACAGATGTATAAACAGTGCAACGAAATTAATGTGAAATTGACAGACAAAACTTTCAAGATGGCGACTGGGCGCCATTTGGGAAAAAAATTAAATATTACACATCTTTTTGAAGCTCCTGACAAATGCTTCACAACCCTAGAATATAATGTCAATATCTTCAACTAATACAGAGATACGTTGATTCGCATCGACAATTTCAGTGATGAGAGGGTCAACAGTAGTTTTCAGCATATTCAAATACTGTTCCCCTGTTAAATTTTGATCAATAAATAGAGGTCCTACAATATGGTTTCCCAATATTCCTGCTCAAACGTTAATTTTTTGGATATTGGGTATGTATTTCCCGAAAAACGTGAGGGTTGGTGTCACTTCAATAATGGCAATTTTGTCTGTGAACATTGCCGTTTAAAAAAAATTACATTCGTCACTGTTGGGAATGTCGATTAATTAGGAAGATGGAGTTTGATTCCTTTATTGCTTTATTTTATTACAAAGTTCAAAGTTGTTGATGGGTTTTATTGTTACATACATACATTGTTTTTCTTCTTACTTGTGTCAGACGTCAACGTGCAACAGTGTTGCCATCGGTTCTAGTGAAACTTGGAACGATAAAGATATACACTGGAGTAAAACTAAATAGAAAGCGTTAGATTCGATTATACAACTCAATAGTCACTAAAACAAATATTGTAGAGATAGGTAGGACACCTTGTAATGGTTTCCGTCATGATTTCGCAGAATTCTGTTCTTCGATCAGGGTCATCTTCAGTTAATTGGTGTACCATTTTAATTTTGTATGGATGAAACCTATTCTTCTTCAAAAGTCTCCACACAGTGGAAGGAGACACCTCACAAACATTCGCGATGGAATAAGTAGACTATTGAGGATTTACTACCATCTCACCAAAATTATTTGCACTTGCAGTTCTTCCGGAATAGAAGGATGACCTGGTGGCTTTTTGTTATGTACATTACCGGTAGTTGTGAATTTGGATACAAGTTCCCTCAAATATTTTTTACAGATAGGACGATTTGGAAAACGTTTATTGAAAATCCTTTCGGTCTCGTGAAAAAAATAATTTTTTGAATATAATGATTTTGTTTCACATTGAGCCAGTTGAGGACATCCAACGTCGATTTTATATTCGCGTACCTGTGGCAACCAAAGATAATACGCATTGTTTTATTTTGTAGAATTTGTAGTCTGTCATAATTGGATTTGTTCGTGTGAATTATAGAACTGCAATAATTGAAGTGAGGCAATATTATAGTATTGTACACTTTTATCCGAAATATAGTCTATATGTTACCGATCTTTTGGAAATATAATCTATATGGATATCAAATTTTAGTTGGGTATCAATTATGAATCCCAAATATTCCATTTCCTGAACCCTCTCCATTCGTTGATGATTTATTTTGATATGTAAGCCTAAACTTAGAAATTTTTGATACAGAAAATTATTGCCAATAAACATAAATTTACTTTTAGTTTCATTTACTTTCAGTACCTTGATTTCAAATTTATAAAAAAGTTGATCTATTTCATCATTCAATGTGTTCATAAGATCAACAAAATCACTACTACTGAAATATGTATATTAAGGTATCAACAGCAAAAAGATGAAATTTACAATTTGTCAAAACAGAACCCTAATCATTTACATACAACAGGAATGAAAGGGAACCTGAAACACTTCCTTGTGGCACACCGTAGTTGTTAAGGTGAAACTCTAACTCTATGTTTGCCATTTTGGTTTTTGATATGGATTGCCCAGGTAATTTGTTATCCAATATATCATGCACTGAATTCGGACAACCATATTTCTTTAATTTCAATTTTAATACACATATTCCGATTCTAGGTTCATCCAAATCATGCTTCATGTCTGATATGACAAGTTGAAGTGCTGATTCACCCGAATGAGATTTACGAAATCCTGATTGGTACGAACAAATAATATATCAGCCAAATGGAAGCTCTTAAAAAAATTACTTCGTGTACCCTCTCTTGAATCTGTCGGGTATTTATCACCTTCAGTTTAGGTAACCTGGATCCTATTCTATTACTATTTTAATCCTATTCATTCTTCGAGAAATGGTGAATAGTTTGTCAGTTGCCAATAACCATAAAAAAATGTTCAACAGTCGAAAGCACCGACTATTGAAGCTCTCAAATTCAATCAATATATGTCTCATTGCAATCTACACCTCATTATTCCCAAATATCAAAACCCAATCAACCGTTACCTCTTAATAGACTTTTGTCGACGCCAGGTAGACGGGACAACGCTCTACAATTTATCAAAACCACAAAATGTCACCGTCATAACTCAAAATGGAAATAAACTATCAATATTTTCGCAGTTCCAAAGGACCGTTCGTAATGTTGGGTAACAAATCAAAAATGTAATAAAATCTCTTTACACGTCCTTATAACACATGTTCTATGGGAACGTTGGTAAAAAAAGTGTTAGAAATCAACCCCAAGAACTCGTTAGTCCTTAGCTCAAACAAGTTTCTCAACTTCGTTCGTATGGGGGCGACAGCTGATTAACGGAAAAACAGATTTTTTAAACAGACAGTATGTAAACTTCACTACTTAAAGTCTGACCAAACTGCTTGCAAACTTATTACTTCATACCTATCAAATATACGTGTTACTACGAATGATAAAACTTCTAATTTTGCTCAAATATCATGCGGTGTTCCTCAGGGTAGTATTTTGTATCCACTTCCGTTCACCTTATTTACTGCAACATTCCACGAGGCTCTGCAGCACTGTATGCTGATGATACACACATATATAAAAACCTTCGAAACCTAAAATGTCATACAAACTGACCGAGAAGTAAATATCGACTTGTAATCTATGAAAGACAAATGTGACAAACACGTACTCAAAATAAATCCCCAAAATTCATGTTCTATTTTGTTATGTGTAATGACCTTTTAGTGAGAGTAGAAAAAATTTGGGATTGATGCTAGATCAAGAATTGAGATTCAAAAAACAGATCAATGAATTCACCCAATTCTGAAAATTACATACAGACCATAGTATTGTCGAACTTCAGCGACGTTATTTGCTGATAATGGTGGTAACATCACTAATTTGGAGAGACATGGTGGCTGGAAGTCAACCAATGTCGCTGAAGGATATACACGAGGTCCGGCTATTAAATAATGAGACTGATTACGAAAAAGGGTTTAATCATAAAAATTATTCTACATTCGAATGCTCCCCTTCAATATACTACCCTTCCCTCGCCACACACCTTTCAATACGTTTTTTCCATTGATCGAAGCAGTGCTGGAAGTCTTCTTGGGTGAGGGTCTTTAGCTCTACCGTGTTTTGCTTTACCGCTTCCATCGACTCAAATCGGGTCCCTTTCAAAGCAGATTTTATGTTTGGAAACAAAAAAAAGTCGCACGGTGCCAAATCTGGCGAGTACGGCGCGTGTTATGGGCAGATGCGTTGTCCTGGTGCAAAATCCACGAGTTGTTCTTCCACAATTCTTACGAACTCGTTCTCGCAGTGTTGTCAAAACTAGCAAATAGTAAGTCTGGTTCACAGTCTGACCCTTTGGAAACAATTCAGTCATCACGATACCGTTAATGTCGAAAAAAAAACGATCATAATTGCCTTGAATTTTGATTTGGACATCCTTGCTCTCTCGGCCCTCACTGAAGCGCTTACACCACTCAAAAACACGCGCACGAGATAAAGAATTGTCCCCATAGGCCTCTTCTAACAATTTATAGCACTCAGTAAAAGTTTGTTTCAATTTAACGAGAAATTTGCGATTGATAACTTGCTCCTGTTTTTCGTCACAGATGGTTTTCGGCACGAGAAAAAAACACGTTCGTTTCAACCCGCTGCTACACAAATACTATAATAGTGACGAAAACATGTTTTTGTGCGTGAATAGAGAAGATTTCCAGATACCCAATGCACTACTCATGCCTCTAGGACGCCCTCTAGGCACGCAGTCTCGTTATTAAATAGCCGGACCTTGTAGACAAAATAATAAAAGTTGCCAAGACCATTCATGAATTATCAGATGAAAACAATCAATGTGAAACGGAAACTTCGCTTTCTTGTTCTAATTCAACCGAAGGCATTTGAATGCATTTCAAACAAATTGAATCCCTCCGATATTATCATATTCATAGGCGAGGTTCAAATCTTATAGCTGCTTCTAAACCTGAACTTCCAAAAGACAAGCTAAACGCAAAATAACATATTTGGGAGCGAACATACAACAACAAAATATGTTACATCACTCTAAAAATGAATACAGATTGTTAAAAAAGTCCTACAATCTTGAAATGAAAAATGAACAAGATCTAGGAAATGGAAAACTCAATGAGAGATAGATACTTGATGACAAAAGTTAGAAGAATATTATGAAGTTAAATCAAAGCCTCATTAAGATTAGAGCTTTGAGTCTGTTTTGTAATTTTGACAGGCAACTCTTTAAAATCAACATATGAGATGTGGAGGTAAAAAAGCGCTTTTCTCTAGGAGTTTCAGTCAAGCAGGAATCTAAAAACGATGAGCTCATGTGATCGTATATACGGATTCCATAGAAAAATCGGATTCAAGAGTAGAATGACTGGAATATTCTAACCAGTCCTTCAGTACGGAAATCGGCGACTTCAGTGACGAAGTTTCTAATTCTGAAGCTCAAAATTATCACTCCTCTTTCAATAACATTACTCTATCCTTCGGATTCATATATCCAAATCTATAGATAACTACTTGTTGATGATATTCTCAATCGAATATGTTTCAAAAATAACTACTAGTTCATGGTTTTTCACGTAACCGCTTTCGGAATTTTCGGTTGGTATTAGTTAGCATTCGCTTAGTTTTGGACCATACCCTAATCCAGTGTCCAAAGCCGAAGACAGTATATCTTACAAAGTAAGTAAATTATCTTTCTAAATCAAACTGACGCTTCATCATCAAATCCTGCACCCATGAGATACCATGTCATTATCAAATTTAACATGAGAATCCGACGACTGCTTTAATCGTCGCTGTCTAAAATAATACCTCCAATGTTATTTAAAACCATGACGTTTCCCGTCGTGGCAGATTCGATCATAGCCCACCTCCGGACCATAATTGGTCGTAAATTATAGTAATTTTTGGAAAATCAGCAAGTCTGAAAGACACTGAAAGTGCTCCTTATTTAAAACGAATTTAAAAGAATACAATCGCAGACGATTAGAGAGGCCAGACATGCAAAAGGAGTTGATTCCGGCTCTTGATTAATTCTAAATTTATTCGTTTTTTGACTGTAATTACCAGAAACCTTCTTGCATAAAATTGCCGGGGGAAAAAATCCGACGACAACGGCCTATGCTGAATAATGCACTGGTGGCGGTTGCTAGGGAGGTGAAACTTTGTGGAGCTCTACAGAATGCTATCTCAACTTTCGTGGATAAATATTCTATGTATGGATAATGTCGACGGATGTGTAGATAGTTTCTATGATTGCCTGAAGGCCGGTTTTGAGAAATGCTTGAAAAAAAAATAGTTTCATCCAGAATCGATTTCCCGCATGGTTCTAGAAGAAACTCATGCTCAAAATTAAATCAAAAGGACACTTTTTCAAAATGATGAAAATGAAAGTCAACAAAATATCGTTAAAAAATACAATGAACTCAGAATGGATGTGAAACGTTCGTATAATTTGTGTTATGAATCCTATATAAAAGAAATAGAGGGAGACTTACAGAGCGATCCCAAAAAATTCTGGGTTTATATCAAGGAATGTCGAAAAAACTGTGCTGTTGCTGATATATTCACTTATGATAATCGAATCATCTAAAAGAAGTATGCCCACTGATTATATGTGAAAACTTATGATAATGATGAATTATTCAATAATAAGGATATTGCAGACGGTTTTGCTACGTTCTTCAAATCAACTTTCACGAATAGCAGTGTGCCGGTAAACCCCACACTAGTTCCTGAGTATGACCTAGACATCATTGAAGTTGGTGTTATTAAGAAACATGAGGTTGCAACCACTGACCACTGACATTGATATTCAAACTTTTTCTGAAAGAAAATCGTTTTCCAAGCTTTCTCAAAATTGGCACAGTTACCACCATACACATAAGCGGCAATAAGAACAATGTAAGAAACTACAGACCCATAACAGTCTTACCACCTCTGTTAAAGATATTTGAACGGGTAATATATAATCGAGTATACAATCACGTGAACTCAGTAATAATCGACCAACTATTCGTAATAAATCTACCATTACCAATGTATGCGCATTTAGTAACTTTGTTACGGATGGAATGAAAATGGCTATCAAATAGACGTTATATACACTGTCTTGGCCAAGGCATTCGACAGAGGTAATCACGAGGTTTTGAATCCTCAAATTAAAAGCATTCGGTTACACAAACAACACACTTAATTTCTTTCACTGCTATCTATCCAACAGAAAACAGTTCGTACAGTTCAACAAAGTATCTTCGTTCGAATTCACCGCTACTTCGGGAGTTCCGCAGGGCTCGATTTTGGAACCTCTTCTTTTCGTGTTATTTGTTAATAATGTTTCTCGGTATATCGGGCATTCTCAATTTCTCCTATATGCCGATGATCTTAAGCTTTATAGAAGAATCGAAAGCGAAAAGATTCTGATATGCTTCAAACTGATCTCAATAATCTATCTACTTATTTTTCAGTATTTGACCAACGAAGCTAAATGCAAAATAATGAGTTTCACACGGAAGAAGTCACCCACTCTCAAAGATTATTTTATTAATCACACCAATTTAAAGAGAATCAATGAGATGAAAGATCTCGGGATCATTTTTACTGGTGTGTTCAGTTTCCATCGGCATATTGAATACTTAGTATCTGAATGTTATAGAAAAATGAGATCTGTCATAAGATCTAGTCGGGAATTCAATCACGATACTTCTTTGTTACTCTTTAACTCCATTGTTCGTTCTAAGCTGGAATATGGTTGAATCTAAAGACCTTTTTATATTCTGATACTATAGAAAAAGTCCAGAAACGATGATTAAGAACACTCTTTTTCAGAAAACACAATGTCTGGCATTGCAACCATTGAAAGACCGCCGTGAGTCCTCGGAAGTGATTTTTATTTTTAACATTCTTAGAAAAGTGAAAGTACCTGAAATTCTCTATACTATTGATTTTATTGTACCTGACGTAAGACTGAGAAGAAGAGACAATCTATTTCGTGTCTCAAACTATACGTCTCCTCTTCAACAATGTCTCGAAACAGTTAACGAAATGGTGAGGAACTGTGAACTGAATATATTCAGTATTACAGAGGGACAACTCCTTCGAATGCTCAAATGTGTCTGAATTTTTTTATAATACTTTTATTGTTTATTGTTTTATATTGTTATATTTCATATCGATTTTAACTGTATCAATGGTACTCAATGAATACTATACAGGGTGTGAATGAATAAGTGTAAAACATTTGAGGAGATGATTCCTCATCGAAAAAAAGATATAAGATCCTATCTTTTTTTTCGATGAGGAATCACCTCCTTGAAAGTTTTACACTTATTTAGTTACACCCTGTATGTAAGTAACTTTAAAAAAACTGTTCATTCTGTTTGTTGTTCAGTATAAATAAATTTCTATTCCAATTTTCTTCTATTTATTTACTCTACGCCAGAGGTTCTTGCAGCCTGATTTACCTGGCACATCTTTGTACCAAAGAAACTTTTATTGTATTGGTTATAAGCTTTACAATATTCTTGATGATCATATAAAATGATTTCCCAATGTTCATATTTTCAAATCGAGGCTGAAAATTATCCTACTATGTAAGTGTTGTTATTCCATAGCCTAGTCTTTCTCAAAGTGGGCGATAACGCCCCCTTGTGATCGCTGGAGGCTAATAGCGGGCAGTAAAGGGCACAGAGAAGATTGGGGGGCGTTAAAGCGGTTTAATGGCTAATTTAAAAATGCGTTTTTGCTTTCAACACAAACGTTACCGCTCCTTCACGCTTAACGCGCGTTTCATCGTGTAACGCCATCTAGGGGACTAGACTGTTCAATAGATGTTCAATAGATGGCGGTAAGCTTCAATGCGAAGCGAGAAGTTTCTAGTCTTCATTCTGGAAAGTACTAGGCCCGCCCGCTGCCTCATATAAAAGCGCGCGCGCCATCCAGCCAGTAATGTCATTCGACTATATTACGAAAACAAATGAATTTAGTTAGCGACTAGCTAGGTAAAGCAGTGAATAATGTGAGTGGTGTCATTAGCAAGTTTTTAATACTTGATTCTTCACTTTGGCATTTTTGACAAAATTATGTCGGAAGCAAAAAAGAAGAAACAGCAGGATAGCACGGAATATATAAAATATGGATTTATTGAAAATCCCACGAATTCATCTGCGCCTATGTGCCTTCTTTGTCAAAAAACATTTTCGAATGAAGCGATGAAACCCTCAAGGCTACAAGATCATTTGAATAAAATGCATTCAGATGAAAAAGACAAAAGTGTGACTTATTTTCAAGAACTGAAAAAGAAACACTCAGGTCAGCCAAGTATGTCAAAACTTTTTTCATCGGCTTCTAAGCAATACCGACGGACCCCGAGCTTCCTACAATATCTCCTCGCTAATTGCTCAAACAGGTAAACCTCACACTATTGGAGATTATTTAATTTTACCGGCAATGAAAGAAGTAATAATTAATGTGCTCCATAAACCAGCGGCATATATTATCCAAAAATTCCTTTGAGCAATAGTTCCCTGCACAGACGATGATGATGAGATGGCTGAAAACATTGAAGAGTCGTTGGTCAATCATCCGAGGATTTCTCAGTCCAGTTAGATGAGTCCACTTTACCAACCAATGACGCATCGTTGTTGTCATACGTGAGGCTTATTAAAAATGAGAAAATGTATCAAGAACTTCTATTTGCCAGACATTTTGAGACGCATTTGGTTGCGAAAAATTTGTATCTGAAAATATGAGTGATCCAGAGAGCTTCCCTTCGTCTAAAAATCTGTGTCTCTATATTTCCAAAATTTATTCAGATGGTCTTATTCATACACTGAAGATGATATAATTTGTATATACTTAGAATATTAATTGATTACACTATTCGAACATTACAAAATATTTTTCGGGAGCTGTATCGATCTCTCCTCCTGTATGCGTCCCTCAAGACCGTCTGTTATGTCATTACCACATAGTTTTTCATCCTTACAATTCCTAATAATACAAATAGGTTTTTATTACCTTGCCGAAATAGGGGAAAATCAGGAGCAAACTTTTATACAGTAGTCCCATTCAACAGCGGCGAACAATCGAAACAGTAGAATACGTTAGTGGCAATTCTAGAATCCGACCACCACATTCTAACTTCCACGTGCTAACGCAACATGTAGACAAATACGCTTAGACTGTGTACCGCATGGTTCAGTTTCGCTCGAAACTTGTATTATCCCTTTTTCCAACCAGGAATTATCCAGGTGTTCAACTCCATTGGCGAAGGGTCGGCAAAGGAGACAAGTATCTATTTTAGTACTTCATGAATCGGCCACCCCACGTGA
>NW_019295687.1:0-15929 GCF_000500325.1 Leptinotarsa decemlineata
GGAGGAGAATGTTGAGTTTTATTTTAAATAAGAATCACTTTGTATTTGTTTTGACATTTTGAAAAAAAGTTGAATAACAGTTTTTGTAAACAAGAAGAATAAAAACCGCTTTTGAGGAAAAAAGAAAAAGTTTGCGTTTTATTATAGCAGTATATTCAGAAACAATAAACATTGTGCCGGTCTTCGAGCGGATATACTGATAGTGCACATTTCTAGGTAAATATAAACAAGCATTTCCTTCAAAATACTAGTAGACTAGGCAATGGCAGGTTTGTAGTTAAAATTCCTTTCAAGAAATCTTTGGAAAATTTAGGCGAATCGCGTGAACAAGCTAGCAAGCGTTTCATTTCTCTAGAAAGAAAGCTTAATGAAAACAGTAAATTCAAATCTTTATATAGTGATTTCATGGCGGAATATGAAAGTTTAGGTTACATGAACAAGGTTAACGAAGATGAAACAGTAGAATATTCCTTTTATCTGCCACACCATGGAGTTATGCGCGAAGACAGCGTATCAACGAAACTTCGCGTTGTGTTCGACGCATCTGCCTCCACGTCATCTCAATATTCTCTGAATGACCTTCAAATAGTAGGCCCCACGATTCAGAGGGAGTTAATTTCTCTACTTTTGAGTTTTCGCTAGTATGTTCACGTGTTATGCGGAGATATTGCAAAAATGTATCGTCAAGTTCTCACACATCCGGAACAAAGATCTCTTCAAAGAATTCTTTGGCGAAGAAGTCCCGATAATCCTATCTTTGTGTATGAACTAAACACAGTTACATATGGTGGAGCTGCTTCATCATTCTTAGCAGTTAGCCACTGAAAATGAATCAGCTTACCCTTAGGCAGCAAATATGATTAGAAAAAATTTCTATGTAGACGATCTTTTGTTTGGAAGAAATTCAATCGAAGAAGCAGCCCGTCTTTGTAAAGATATGTCTTCTGTACTAAAGTCTGTTCGGACAATCGGAAGGTATTGAAATACGTTCGCGATCTGCAACATGATTTGAATGTAGTTGATTTTGGAATCAATGAAAACGCTAAAACCTTGGGCTTGGCTTGGCTACCCCATACAGATATGTTAGTATTCAAAATAAATATACCAGAAAACAAAAATGCTACAAAACGAACAATTTTCTCTTGCATTTCCGCAATTTTCGATCCATTTGGCCTCCTCAGCCCAGTTACAATAACATCAAAAATCATCATGCAAAAACTATGGTTAGAAAAGTTAGACTGGGATGAGCGCCTCCCTATGAATCTTGAGTCGTTCTGGAACGAATTCAAAGCAGAACTTTCTTCTTCAAATCATGTACAAATTGCTAGGCACGCTCTTTAGAAAAATTCGAAACGAGTAGAAATGCATGGTTTTTGTGACGCATCTCAAAGTGCTTATGGTGCTAGCATATATATGAGATCAGTTGATCAAGATGACGGCATCCAAGTCAACTTGTTGTGCTCAAAGGCCAAAGTGGCACCACTACACACTATTACAATACCTAGATTAGTGTTAAACGGTGCGCTTATGCTCTCGAGACTAGCGAAAAAGGCCTCGGAGGCGTTGGATACAAAATTTGATAGGAGAATTTTCTGGACGGACTCCATAGTGTTGTGTTGGCTTAAAACGCCACCAAACCAACTGAAGGTATTTGTAGCGAACCGCGTAGCAGAAATACAGCAAAAAAGGAACTCCGATTCACATATGCAGCAGCGATAATCCTTCTGATTTATTAGCAAGAGGCATGAAGCCGGCAAAGTTAGTCTCATGTCTCATGAGTGGCCTGGAAAAGGACCAGATGACCTCAAAGACCTTCCTGAATTGAATAAAATTGTAAGTTCATTTCATACTGCAAACAAAACTAAAATGATTGATTTAGAAAAATTTTCAAATATTAATAGACTCGAAAGGTGTATGGCTTACATACTTGAATTCGTAAACAATACAAACAGAATACGTGAAAAACAAACACTACCCATAACTCTGAATAATCTCAAGGCGGTACGTGATGAGCTCATTAAATTAGCGCAACGTGAATCATATCCCAATGAACTTAAGAAATTAAAAACAAAAATGCCGCTTGAATCGGGAAGTAACATCCTCTCTCCCAATCCTTTTCTTGACGAGGAGGAAATCATCAGAGTTGGATGAAGAATAGCCAATTCCAAATACCCCTATTCTAAAAGGTTTCCGATTATACTCTCACACAAACACCACTTCACAAAATTATTATTCAATGATGATCATAAAAGGCTGTTACATGCCGGTCCACAACAATTGTTGTATTCCATTAGAGATACCTTCTGGTCCACCTCGGGCCGCTCCATCGCAAGAAAAACTGTGCGCCAATATATAAAATGTTTCAGAAATAATCCGACGTTAGTACAACCCATTATGGAAAAGTCACCCAGTGAGAGATTGAAACCTCAGCCGCCATTTTATATCTGCGGAGTAGATTATGCCGGACCACTCCTGATCAAAAATAAGAAAGGTCGCGGTTCAAAACTTTCTAACTGCTATGTCAGTCTATTCATTTGTTTCGTGACGGAAGCAATACATCTGGAGTTAGTTTCCGACCTAACGAAAGATTCATTTATTTCAGCCCTTCGTAGGTTTGTAGCGCGAAGAGAATATTTTCTGATAACGGAAAAAATTTTTCGTCTCTGCCAGTTCTGAACTAGCCGAGTTAGGTAAGTTCATTCAATCTCACGAACTTCAAATAACGGAATCATTCTCAATCGAAGGTATCGAATGGAAATTCATTCCACCATACTCTCCGCACTTTGGAGGTCTGTGGGAAGTCGCTGTAAAATCCATTAAATATCATATGAAACGGATCATGGAAAACGCTCACCTCACTTTCGAAGAACTTTATTCTTTACTAACGCAAATCGAGGCAATAGTAAATTCTCGTCCACTCACACCACTTTCCACTCATCCATCAGATCCTTTACCTCTTACTCCGGCACACTTCTTAGTCGAAAGATCACTCATTGGGGTACCAGATGCAAATTTGAGAACCGTACCACAAAACAAATTGTCATCATAAGAAAGGATGCAGCAAATCACTCAGCATTTCTGGAAAAGATGGAGCAAAGAGTCCATTTCCGTAGTTCAACAAAGGCTCAAATGGAAAACGTATCAACAACAATTAGAGACGGGAACTATCGTGCTGATAAAAGAGGAGAACCAACCACCTATGGTATGGAAGCTTGGAAGAATCGAGGCAGTGCATTCAGGCAAGGATGGTATCAACCGCGTGGCAACCATTCGGACTTCAACTGAATATGTCCACTTCCAATAAAGGACATTGAAAGCCAATCCTTCCAATGTAGGAGCCATGCTCAGGCGTTCACCCTGTATAGTCACTTCCCTTCCGGATGCCAGACACCACCCTGAGGTCGACGAGAAGAACAGACAGAAGCTTAAAGCAGAAGTTCACAAGCATTCATGGAATGTTGTGGAATTGGCCGCGGTGGTAGTGCGTCCGACTTACGATCGGAAGGTCGTGTTTTCGATTCCCGCCTCGACCAGATATTTTTCTCGAGAGAATGTATCTGGTTGAAGCTGGAATGATTCTGCAACCGTGTTAGGAATCACATGTTAAAAGGTAAGACCTCGTTAGTCCTTACCTCGCACAAGTTTCACAACTTCTGAGAGTTGTCGTTCGTATGGGGGCGGCAGCTGATTAACGGAAAAACAGATTTTTTTAAACAGATTCAAACTGAACAGACACTAAAATACTATTTCACATTTCTATTTGTATGTTTTTGGATAAATAAGTTTATGTTGTCGTTTTTCAAATAACTAAATTCAGTGTAACTTCATTACCATACCCAACAATCATTGCTTGATGTCATTATACCGATTTGCATAGAACGTCTTTTACTACATTTGCAAAATATGTAAAGTACTATTAATATTACAATTATTACAATCGTGAAAATAGTAAACTATGAAACATGTCGGTTTACGAATGGTTCATTTATAATTTGGTCCAACTGATCTGAATATTGATCTAATTTATATTGAGCAATATTGAGATTATCTACATTCAATTTACTCAATTTCAAAGGTTTTAAATATGGTAAGCTTTCCTTTTCTGGTACATCCTTGCAACATTGATATGGTATTGAAATTGGATGACTTTTATAGATTACATTTTGTTCATTTACAAGTATTTTTCAATACACTCTTGTGTTTCCAATAAAAGCATTACAATTATCTTGGAGTTTCAAGATTGAATTAGTTTTTATAATTCGTGTTTCAACCTCACGTTTTTGGCTATTTATTGTTACAGCTAAGGGGTCTGATAATGCAATTACCCAAGTATTACTTTGAATTTCATAAACATTATAATCTCTTGCAAATGAAAGTGAAATTGAAAACATTCTAGGGAGTTTTGAAAGTGGTCTTGAAATTTGAGCTTCACACATTGCCTTACTATCAATTGGGTAAGAAATTACATTTTGAAATAATATATCAAGCTTTTAGTTTAAGTTTTTACATGAGCTTAAATTTTCAAATGCAGCATACAGCATTGAATCGTCATCTTTTGCTATACATTTCTTATTTGTTGGTAAAATGTGATGTAACCCTGTTCGATTGTCCAAAATTGGAATGGGGTACAATCTGGAAACAGTATATAATTCAGGTTCTACTAATGGTATTTTTAAAATAAAGACAAGTCTTGAATCTGCTTCAATTATGTCTAGATATTTTGATATCAAGAAAGTCTTGTTGGTAAAGGTGAATTGTTCCTTTGTGTTGTTTGACCAATTTCCTGAAGGGACGAAACTAAATCATTTGGCTTTATAATTGATGTATGAATAATATGAAGTCTGAAGTATTTGCGTTCAACATATCATTCAGATAGTCTTCTAGAAATACATAACTTTCTAAAAGTTGTTCGCAAATTTGGATGGCTTTCAACTTTGCGTTTAGTAAAGATACTTTATCGGATAGAGTATATATCCATGCTTCAATTTGAATTATATCTTCATTAAATGCTTGTTCATCAACCTGTAATTGTCGTATTGTAGTATTAAATTCTTCAATTACAGAGGTTGTGACTGAAATTTTGGTTTTTAATAAATTCTCAATTTGGTGTTCGTCTTTATAAATCTTGTTAATGCATTCATTAAAATATTCGCCGTCACTAGCACCAAGGTTGCCGGTTATAGCTTTTCATACGGAACCTATTCTATTTAAAAGACCTCTTTTGTGTCTATTATTATTATTGTAATCATTCGCGTCTATTTGCGTTTCTTGATATTTTAATTCTACTGAATCAGCTACTTTATTTAAAAGGCTAATATGTGTGCTTATCTCTAAACTGAAAGTTTTCATTCCTAAATTGTTTGTTTCAATTAGGTGAATAAGATTACTTAAAATATTTCGATTATGATCAATGGCTTCTTTTCTCATTTGATATTTTCATGCTTCCTGTTTCATGATAATAAATACCTATCGTGTTGTTCACAGGTACTAGCATATACTGGGCGTTGATTATTGGGACAATAATTGCCAGTAGAAGAATCATTCTTGATCTGAAACAAAACTGGGTTTCAGTCTATCGAAATTAACTTTTGTTGTTTGGTTAGTTTCAGGATTTCTCAGTAATGCTGAGTTTTTGAAAATTTCTATTACTTCAAAAGGTCCGTTGAATTTATTTTCTAATTTATTTTTGATTTGGGACTCTTTTACGTATACTTTATAACCTATATTAAGGTTAGGTGTGGTAAGTGCACCCCCATTTTCGATAAATTGAAGTTTTTGGTTATCTCCAAAATTAGTAAAAATTAAGATCAAATTCTCACTATGATTTTATAAGTACTTGATACCTTTGCAAATATATCAGAGTATTTGGGAAGCAAAATATTTCAATTTGGTTGAAATATTTGAGTTTTTTTAAAACAATGTGTAGGTATGCTCTTACCCCATTGAATTGGGACAAGTGCATACTTTTGTGCGATTAATGATTGCATTCTTATTATAGGATTTTGTGGGTAAGTGCGTTTTATTCCATTCTTCACGAACATTTTTATATAAGGAAGATTGAATTTGGATAATTTTTAAGGGAGTTACAAGCTTTTTTGGATAAGATGTCGGTAAAGTGAAAAGTCAGAAGATGTTAAATTTTATGCCAGAAATTTTTATTTGGCTTTAAACAACTTAAAATTTGAACAAATCAACACAAATGATCTTCCAGAACTAACATAAGAAAATATTAACCTCTAATGAGAAATTGTACTTTTTGGCACGCAGTCACATCAAATTTTTGATTCCACTGAACTTTATTGAAAAAATAAGTCTTCCACGTCGATCAGTTGTGGGTTGAGGCAGAATTCTAACGATGTTCTCCTCTGCGATTGTATCAATGTCTTTTCCTTGAGGCCATATAAATGCCCCCTTGTATGACCTGAGAAATTTTATCGTCCATTCTTCCCCAGCTTTTTCAATGATTTGTCCAATATAATGTCTTTGTGTTTTTTTAGTATTATATTGTACTAGCACCCATTTACCTATTGCTAAGAAACAGTCTTGCTCCTCGTCAGAAACATCAGAAAAGACTTCCGCATCCAGATCATCCTCGGAATCAATATAATCTATGGAGGCGTCATCAGATTCTCTTGTTTCAGGTGCCACCTCGGTTTTTTTTTTACATGACTTCTTTGCCACCTCTTCCATTTTTGATTTAGCCTGTTTGGAGGTAATGATTTCTGAACCGGGGGCGATACGCTTACGTTTAGTGATCGGGTCTTTTTTTGGTTGTTTGATAGTTTCCAACAAAAGCTGTTCAAATGAAATGTTTGGTGGCTGATAAACTTTGCCGTTTGAAAGATTTGGCTCTGCAGAAGTACTCGCTACAGGCTCAATATTTTCTACTTGAGGAGAGGTTTCTTGAGTTGTTTCTTGTTGCGTTTCTTGAGGTGTTTCCTCCTGCGTTTCTTGAGGTGTTTCCTCCTGCGTCCTCTTCCAACGTTTAAGGCTTTCGGGATCAAACATATTTATTTTTGGTTTGAGGTACTCAATAAAACCTCCTGAATTTCTTTTGATAGCTTTCACTATGCTATAAAGAATGTTTTCATCATTTCGGTTGTGAAGATTCAAAGCTGCTTTTTTAATTTCATCTGATCCCGCGGGTTAGGTTTCTGATTTGATCATATATGTTATCTATTGCATTTACTTTATTCAAAAGGCTAATATGTGTGCTTATCTCTGAACTGAAAGTTTTCATTCCTAAATTGTTTGTTTCAATTAGGTGAATAACATTACTTAGAATATTTCGATTATGATCGATGGCTTTTTTTACAGGTGCCATATCTTTAACAACTAATAAAGTCCATTTTTCATTTGATATTTTCATGCTTCCTGTTTCGTGATGATAAATACCTATCATTTTGTTCACAGGTACTAACATATACTGGGCGTTAAATCGTAAGTGCCAGTAGAAGAATCATTCTTGATCTGAAACAAAACTGGGTTTCAGTTTATCGAAATTAACTTTTGTTGTTTGGGTGTAGTTTCAGGATTTCTCAGTAACGCTGAGTTTTAAAAAATTTCTATTACTTCAAAAGGTCCGTTGAATTTATTTTCTAACTTATTTTTGATTTGGGACTCTTTTACATATAATTTATCACCTATATTATAAGTTTTTGGTTCGTGGTGTAAGTTACTATCAAATGTTATTTTAGCTTTTTCTTTCTTTCGTTCAGTGTTTGTGCGTGCTACTTTATAATAATATTCCATACGATTATTAAGATCTCTGACATACTTCGTCATAAGGTCTTTTTAATTATATAAAATTTCTGGGGGTCTACCGGATGTGTGTCCCAATATTAATTCATAAGGACTAAATCCGTGGGTTTTGTTAAGACTGTTGTTGTAACATATAACAGCATAGGGTATAATGGAAAATGGGTGGTCTTCAGGGTTTTCTGTCAAATTTACTCTTATCATTTCCATTAGGGTGGCATGGAATCTTTCAAGTGAACCATATTTGATTGTGGGTGGTCAACACCAGAAAATGTTAGTTTGATATTATAGAGTAAACATATGTCTTTTAATAAGTAATTATTGAATTATTTTCCTGAATCGGCATGGATTCTTAGTGGTGTTCCATAATGTTGGAAGTACAGTAATAGGGTATTTACAACTGATTTTGCTTTTTTATCAGATATAGGGTATGCTTGAGTGAATTTTGAAAGTTCATCTCTAATTGTAAGAAGATAATTCTTTGTTAGAATTTCTAAAATGTAAATGTTTATTCTTTCAAAAGCTGTTTTGGGAATTTCCGTAATTAATAACGGGTTTTCTGAGTTTTTCCTGCAGATTTTTGTTTTTTTACATACCTCACAGGCTTTAATAAAATTATTGATGAATAAAAAAAAATTTTGTAAAAAAAATGTTGTTTTCATTGTTAGTCTCGGGACTTATTGATCCATTATATACAGTGCAATTGCATTTTTGAAACTATGCTCTATGCAAGTCATGCGAGCAGTTTTATTTATAGAAAAGAGCTATCAGCGTCCTCCACGACATAAGCACAAGATATTCATGTCGACCAATTTTCAAAATTAT
Source organism: Leptinotarsa decemlineata (assembly GCF_000500325.1). Taxonomy (NCBI): domain Eukaryota; kingdom Metazoa; phylum Arthropoda; class Insecta; order Coleoptera; family Chrysomelidae; genus Leptinotarsa; species Leptinotarsa decemlineata. The sequence continues at coordinate 8,584 of NW_019295687.1, forward strand.
TGACATATGGGTTGGGTTAGGTCAAAAGTCACTGGATCTGTTCGATGCTTCACCGCAACACGCAAGGGTTTATTGTGGTTTACACCTATTCAAACTCGCCCAAATACACCCAGCTTCTTAACGAGTGTGGCTCTGCCAAATCTAAAAACCTTATTCGGTCCGCAGCGGGGCAGGCACAAAGTATATGCTCTGCTGTTCCATTATTTTCCAAACAGAGGCGACACACACTTTCTTCCGGCAGTACGAGACTCTGCATATGATGATTCAGGCCATAACTTAAAGTTCATTTAACCAATTCCTAGTATGTCAGTTTTAGGGTTTCAACTGACACAGTGCCTTTCAGTAGCCTTATGACGAACCGGATTTTACTTTTTTATCATCTTCATTTTATCATCTACTATCTGACCCAGAAAACGCCAACGTGGTTGGTGAAATGCCCGCCAACAAGGGTATTGTAATTCTACTGAACATCAACCTATTCATTCCGAATGTGATTTAATAATAATAATAATAATAAACGACTTTATTGCTTACATACATAGAACAAAAAAAAATACACATATGATATGAATTTGGCCCAATGCAAAAGGCGAAGTTCAGTTTATAATATGATATAAAATCATATATACAATGTATAAGTTTGAAAATGTCCTTATAGGACAAAACTGCAGTAACGTTAGTTACAAATAAAAGTGTAAAAAACATAGGAAGTTTCATTTCTCTTTTCTTCATTATGATTTCCTACCACGTAGTTAATGGCTAAGTACATCCATCAATTAATTGATTAATTAATCATCATCTTCACTTTCATCACGAACGAGCCTTTGTGATCAGCTGTGATGGCGTCATGGCAACAGAATTCAGAGTGGTGACGGAGTGAGAGAGTAATAGATAGAGAAAAAGTGAAAAAGGAATAGAAACGCGGAGAGGGAAATATAGGCATCACGCAGCTGCACGCATTAAACTTTCTCGAAGAATTTTTGCTATTTCGGCTTGCGGAAATCGTCAGATTATATATTTTTCGATATCCTTGAATTATTTTCCTCAGAATAAAAAAAATCAGCTCCGCTCGAGAATGACTTTTTTTTACAACTTTGCTGCCCTCCCCTTTCTTTACGTCACTATCAAATTGTCACATTACTGGAATATACACTTTTTAGCAGGTAATCAACTCACCATACCTTAATCTGACGCGCTCGAGAATTTCTGATGATCAATTTTTTTTCACTAATCTGATCCTTTATCCTTCACGAGCGGCCTTATATATGAGGCTCATATTTGGTGGAGGTACTTAACCGGATACAAGGTATCCCCCTGTATATTAATCTGCCGCGCTTCAGTAAATCCCGAAATCCCCGCTTGGGCTCCCCCTATTATGAGCAAAAGATGTTTAATTGTCTTCTTGAATATAATACAATTTGAATTCTTCAGTTCGTTAGGTAATTTGTTAAAAAGTCAGGTTATGTAATAAGAAAACGATCCACGATAATGGGAAGATTTGTGGTGAGGGGGAGTGAATCTCAAATTGATATTATGAACGTCGGTCCGAAACCTGAGTTTGCTGTGGAGATAAGCAGGCTGCATGTGATCTATTATTTTATGAAATAGAGTACATGTATGAAGATACGGCGATTTTCCATATTCAGCCAACCCAGTTTTGGTAATAAGTGATGTGTCACATGATCCCGTCTTCGCGAACCAGTGATCAATCTGACGCATGAGTTCTGTAATACTTGCAGTCTTCTCTTATCGGTTTGTAACAGATAAGGACCGTACACCACATCATCTCATCGTCTCATTCACTGAATTTAAATAAGAAAACTTCTGAATCACACAATATTTTAAAATATCTCATTGAATTCCCGGTATTTGTATTCGATTCTTTTCTAATCACCCAGTATCAATGTTCTTCAACATATTTCTCAGGAGTCCATTCAACTTCAATAAAATTCTGCATTGCAAATGTTTATTTCTTACTTACGATGGGGTCACCGTATAAAAATTCAATTTCTCTTCATCTGTAAGTCAAGAATTATAATCTTCCTTACTATTTTGAAATCGATTCGATAACAAAAATATCATTTTCAAATTTTGTATATGATGAATATCAGTGAAAATCCAAATCCTCACGTCAAAAAAGAAGCCGGATTTAAAAAAAAACAGTTTTAATGTCTTCTGCAAATTGAGGTACGCCATATACGAGGAATCATTAAACTTCAGAAGCTACCCGAATATTTTAGAGACTACTGTAGAGGGCTTCGTCGATAATCTGCCACTCGAAGAATATCGAAAATGTTCATACCAACCAAACAAAGCTCCGGCACATTGTACAAGAGAAATGGACGCCCAACTGGGGCTATGGAATCGGTCAACGAGATCACCCGATCTCAATCCATCAGATTTTTATTTGTGGGGGATGTTTGAAGAAAAAGTTTACGAAAACCCGTGCGTACGAAAGATGAATCGTAAGAAAGGATTACCCAAATATTCTGCCACTACGAAAGCAGTCCGCACCCGCATTTTGAAGTGCTCGAAAGTGAATAGTCAGCAATTCGAATAAATTTTGAGATACTCATAACAATATTGCCACTTTCAAAATTTCAACATATTCAATCACACTGCCCAAAAATAATAAACAAATTTTTAAGGAATAGAAGAATAGTTTTGTTCCATCATTTTAGAGGTATTTGAAACTTCTGAAGTGACGAAAATGTCAATAATATTTGGAGATTACAACATTACTGTCGAATACTAATCATAGCCTGCTTTCAAAAAATCGAATGGAAATACCGTTCTGAATGAACAGTTCCACAAATAAATGCTCATAAGTCCGAAAATTGACTAGTTAGGTATATGTATCTATACATAGAAAGAAAGCTAATTCCGACAGATTTCTGAATTTGTTATAATACACAGGATGTTGTATTTGAAATAATCAACTTTCACTCACTTATTCGAGCAAACGAAAAAACTGTATTTTTTATCACCCTGAATTGAAGTAACGGAGACTACGCTGAAATGTGGGGAGCCTTTGAGTATCACCTAACTCCAAACGAAATGTCGGTTCCATAGAATTCCTCAACTCAAAGATTATCAGCATTTTTAGAGGTCATGATTTCCGAAGAAAAAATTGAAATTAATTCATATTTCGGAAAGGGTAACAAATAAATATAGGGCAATATAAAAAAAGTCGAGTTATTGTTGTAGTTTCCAAAAAAATATGCCAATCTAATTGGAACTTGCACACGTTCAAATGAATTGGCACATCTAAAGGTATAATAAAAATTCATGATATTATCATATTTCAACATTCGATAACATTTTTTAATAATTTTTCATCGACTAATCGTGTGGTATTGCACAGCCGTGGTGGGTTCAAATTACGGAGAGATCCAACTTTCAGTTGTAAATTATGCGATGGCATGCATGGCAAATCCAATGACTTCAAAAACTCTGTTGGAAATTGCACAGCTCCGGTGGCATCGCAAAGTGTATCTACGCTCCATGGATAAAGAATAGTAGTGTCCGAATTCTGTGCAGGGAGTGAAAGGAGGCTAATTGTGTGTGAGAGAGACAGGAGACTGGCTTCGTTCTCATCCCTATTCCTGTTGTTTACTGAGTGAGAAGTGACACCGGTAGACGCCTAGCGGGAATAACCTATCTATGAATAAATTACTGAAATTGCTATTAAGGGTTGCAGGGTAAAAATTTATTGGTTATATGTATGTCCTAATGCAATATCAAGAAAAAAATCCAAAAATACAAAAAAAAAGTTTGGGGTGGAGCACCTTCATCTCTTAGGGTCATGAAAAATTAAATCCTACTCTTAGACCTACTGGATATTCGTATAAAATTTCATGAGAATCAGTCAAGTCGTTTCTGGATATGGCAATTAACACTGTGACACTGTGTTTTTGATCTTCACAAGGATCATTTTCACGGTGTTTCAGCAAAGTCTCAATTGCCATCTTCTGGTGATGACTAGATTTTGAACCTAGGTCCAGATACATACACCAATCTTGTCTGTCAGATCAATTATTGCATCTATTGGTTATCCTATAAAAAACTCGCCTCTTTTCTCACATATGTTTCAACCAAAGTCTATGAATTTGACAATCAATATTTTATCAAAGATTTTCTTTATGTTTACCCAAAATTAAATCAGTTTAAAATCTGTTTTTCGTTAATCAGCTGTCGTACCCCTATGAACGACAACTTGTGCGAGCTAAGGATTAACGAGGTCTTACCTTTTAACGTATGATTCCTAACACACCAAACTTCTTCTGAATCATGTAATTGCCAGTATAGATGTTGTATCTCCCTTTAGTAATGTCTTTAGATCTATTGGCAAAAAATGGAAACGAATTATTCAATTTTGCAATATTCGACAATGTTTTCAAACTTATTACTTTCCTTTTTGATAATACATATTTTTCTTTCAATGATAAAATTGTTGAACAAACTTTTAGTACTCCAATGGGAGCAAAGATTAGCCCAATTTTGGCGGTTGTATCGACATTACGCGGCTCTTGAAATGCTATACTACCATCTACGGCACTCTTACGGTAATGATCAGACACCGGTGTTGCCCTACGCTCCGGGGGATATTGAATCTGTTGTGGGAAAAGAGAAGTGCTGAATTTATTAGAACTATTCGTTCCCCATCCTCAGGTTCATACAAGCTAATAAGCCTGATGTAGTCCTTCTCGACCACCAGAGCTCCCGGCGAGACGAGTATCGTCCGAAAAGAGGAGGAGAAACGGATAAAAATCGAGATTTTCTCTTCGAACTCCGCAGACTCTATCCAGACCACTCTGTCAAGATGGTTGTTTTGATTATTATAGTCCTTGGTGGAATGATGCTCTCTATACTGTCGAATCTTAAAATCCTACCGACCTGCCGCACTAAGGCAGCGCATACTTCGGTAAAAAACATATAATAATAATAATCATAATAACCAGTTGGATCAAATTCCTATTCATTCCAATAGTGATGTGGCTAATCCACTCATTGATCATATATTATTGTCTTCTCTGCCTTCAAAAATTCAAAAATCCCAATGTAAAAATAGCTTTCAGAATTATGTTAAGTATTGATAAATTGTTTTCTAAACTTGAAGATAAAACTCCAGTTAACCTACACTCAAAACTAGTTCATTCAATTCCTTGTATTAATTGTAGATAGTGATAGTAGTGATAGTAGATTACACCCTGAGAGATGTGCTCTCAGCAATCATGTTTGTGAAGGGTGTCATAAAATGGACTACAATTTAACCAAAATCCTGACAATTGAAACAAATGAATCTAAAAGATTATTACTGGAAATGTATTTCATCTTAAAATCAAATAATTGCTCTAATAAAGATCAGATATCAACCACCTCAGTGAAATATATGTCTCTTTGCTCGACATATATAAAAATCTTCATAAATAATTATACATACATATAAATTGATTTGTCCTGTTTTCAGGCAAGTATACTCAAATCATCCATTAAATACCAGAATAACCAACAACTTCATTTGCACAAAAATAATAATTAATCTGTGTTCAATGAAATTTTAAAAAATATCATAAATTTTGCATTGAGTTTCCTCATTGTGTTTCAATACTCAAACGGTAGATGTCTATCATAACAGTTGCACCAGAACTGTTCATTTTGTTCCATGGTTTGAATATGGACATACAAAAATTTAAACTGAATTCTGTGACATATGTGACTGTTATATTTCTTGTCTCTCTCTCTTTTGATTCAAACGCACATGGTTTTACACCGTTATTTTATAATTTCAACAAGTATAAATAGGTTAATAAGAAATGGTCAAATCACTATTATGCTTCAATGAGTAAAAATGTTATTTCATCTTGATGACTTGCCCAATATTGATGTCATTACCTTTTGTAGCCTTTTCCTGATTATGGTAATATACATTATCGAAATATTGGAGAATACTTTTCTATCGGTTAGCTGGAAGAGATAACTTCAAAAAATGTAAAACAGTGCCTGCTTTTTTATCAATTAATTTTTTATCACAACCAGCATGTAGGTATTATAGTTTGAATATAATGGATACTTGGAAATTGAGGTCAAAGCAGTTTCGAGAGGCGATCCCTTTTTCACGATTAACGCCAATCCCTTTTCCGGTTTTTACGGTTGGGTTATTTTTCCTATAGGTATATATCGTATTACATCATTGTGCATCCTCTTTATCCTTTCATGTATGATACTGGGTGGTGATAATAATTCAGATATGTGATTTTAAGAATCTCGTTTCACGGTACAACATAAAAGCCATTCATAAAAAACCATCCGAAAAATATATTGAAATTCGATGTGAATTTATTTTCACATGTGGCCTTCAACACAAAAAATGTCCAAATCTGAATTACTTTCCAGTATATTTAAGTAGGTATCAGCTCTTTCATTTCAAAATAAGCCTTCAAAGTTACATAACATTGTCAGGAATGGAAAAAANATTGAAATTAATTTACTCCCCAATTTGAATACATTTCTGAAATGATGAGCTTCTTGACATTACTCTTCATTTTAACGTAAGTAATGTTTTTGATATCATTTTCAAACACGATGTTATATCACCTTGGAAACTAATTGAAACGTTCTCAAAATCTCTCCTCAAATGTAAAATTTAATGAAGGAAAATAATAATACTATTCCACTTAAAAAAACAAAATACAGATTACCTAAAAAGGAAAAATTCAAACTGACAATATAAAATAAAAAAAAGAATGAATGATTTTCTAGTAAATGAATTTCTCGACATTATCAAAGAAAACGAACAGATTCCCTTTTTTGTTTGCGTATCTTCAGCTGATTTCGAAACTTCTGAAACATTGAAATTGAAATATGTGCTTAGAAATTAAAAGTAAAATAATTCGATTAACTCAAACGGATGCAAGCTACTAAATCTCATTGCGTAACATTTATGACGACATACAGTGCAATTGCATTTTTGAAACTATGCTCTAAGCAAGTCATGCGAGCAGTTTTATTTATAGAAAAGAGCTATCCGCGTCCTCCACAACATAAGCACAAGATATTCATGTCGACCAATTTTCAAAATTATTGACAAATGGGTTGGGTTAGGTCAAAAGTCAGTGGATCTATTCGATGCTTCACCGCAACACGCAAGGGTTTATTGTGGTTTACACCTATTCAAACTCGACCAAATAAACCCAGCTTCCTAACGAGTGTGGCTTTGCCAAATCTAAAAACCGTATTCGGTCCGCAGCAGGGCAGGCACAAAGTATATGCTCTGCTGTTCCATTATTTTCCAAACAGAGGCGACACACACTTTCTTCCGGCAGTACGAGACTCTGCATATGATG
>NW_019295688.1:0-15905 GCF_000500325.1 Leptinotarsa decemlineata
GTAGATTGCTAATGGAACATTTGAAGAAAATCACTTTCGTATTAGATATATTAAAACTGGGAAGATTTGCGTCACATCATCTTTTAATTTTGCTAGTATCACAATTTCATTATTGTTCCAAAAGGAATTTGGTCATGCCATAAAATTGTAGTATCGTCAGCGAAAAGTGTGAACTCACCTTTACTATCAGTAGAGAGCAAACGCGGCACCCATCTCATACACATCGTCCTTATGTCCAAATTTTCAGATAAATACGCCTATAAGTCTGCTAGCTCGCGCATTTTCAGTCGACCACTGCGATGCTCGTCTTGGCAGCTCGTACGGCCTCATTTAAACTCTGCTACCCAATATTTCACTGCTGTGAATGGGCATACTCACGTAGAGTAGAATCAAGTTCATCTTTTATATTGGTTAGGCCTAGACCTTTCACCATTTTCACAAATTGACCGAAAACTTTCGCTATTGATATCTGCCAAACGAATACTGAACAACGCAGCGTCTTCAAACTTGAAACATAAGCTTTATAGATTGTGAACTTTCTAACACCTTGATGTTTTTCAAACAACTATCACCATCTCTTGGTCAGGCCGGGTACTTTTGGAACCACCCTGAAATATGGCTCGATTTCTCAAATATTTCAAATTATTCCTGAAATAATCATTTTATGCGAATTTTTTGGAGCAGGTTCAATTATTATGTCCTCCCTCTCTTCATAGAACATGTCGTAGTTGGTCTTGTAAAATAGAATGATTCATTGAAGTTGCGCTTCAGGGTTAGATTTTTCCTGGAGAAAATTATTGCGGCATATTTACTCACTACCAATTCTCTAGATATGTTCAAGTCACCCGTTGGATTCTGTTCAATCTTCGATAGAAATTCAAGAAATATATAGCAAACCCTTCAGATCGGTTACTTGACCTTGTCATGGAGCCATGTAAATGTTTGGATATTTTCAGAATCATTATTTCTTGAACGAATGCGCATTAAATAACAGTGCTTTGTATAAATTTTCATGTGGTAGTTCACAATGAAAACTTGCTCAATTCAAATCCGAATGTGAAACAATGATAATGATATTGATTAAAAAAAATCCAAACCAAGCTGATTGTAACTACTGACTTTGAAAGTGATCGATTTCTGGATTCATTGAGAGAAACACCGGGAGCAAACAATAAGTTTTCCGGGAACAAGGTCCCTTGTAATCGCTCGGAACTGAGAGCAACAATCCCTGTTAAAATACAGAAATGAGTTCGTTAACGACCAAATTGGGCAAAGGGTTGATGTTCAATTTCGTTCACGATTTGTACGCTCGACTTGAATCTCAGGAGGCCCGCTTGTACAATCTGATGGGTGGGTGAATCGGGATAGAGGCTCGGCTGAACAGTTGAAGATGCAAATCATTTTTATCGACCAACAAAATCGCTTTTTCTGGATTTCACAGTCATACGCATTATTTTTGTCTGATGTTAACGTTCATTGGAGGTGCACCAGAATTTCTGCACTATTTTCATTGAATAACAATTCTCAACTGACAAAAATTGCATCAAATATATTGATGAGGTGGAGCTACAATGGATCCAAAACAAAAACTACTACACTATAGTAGTTCCACTGAGGACGCGAACTTTTTTGGTGAAACTCGCATCAAAATAAGTGTCGCAGTTCTGTTATAACACAGCACTGTTTATGTCAAAATCGTAAGGCTCAGGATGTGGAGTGTACTCCAGATCACTAAGCCCAAGGATTAAGTGGGAAATGGGAAAAAATACCAGCCTGGTTCAAACAGAACTGGCTGGTATCTCAATCGTTACAAAAGAAATAACCAGGTAAGGAATTTCTGGAAAAACCAACAATCTGCACTGATAGCAGACGAACCCTATTAGCCTGGAACAGACAACGTGTTACCTCAGGGCTAGTACTAGTACAGTGGCACCTACGGCCTGATACTTCGACAATTGCGGAACAAGCCAAACATTACACCCATGCTCAATCCCTAAAGAAGAAATATTTGGCGATGACTAGGAAACTGAGGAAACACCTCCATAATATGGGGCTAGTGGATACACCTCTATGCAGGATGTGTGAACAGGAAGAAGAAACTATCAGGCATGTCCAATGCGAGTGTCCGGAGTAATCGTCAATAAGAGAGTGTTTGTTCGGCGAGTCTTGGCCTACACCTGCCGATATAAAGGAGATGTCTGCCACATCCACGGTTGGCTCCAAACCAGGGAACCCCTCAACGGTCAACAATAGTAACAGGCATAAGAGGCATATAATATTTGTAATTTGGTGAGATGAACGTCAATAGCATTGGTTTGCAACCAAAATCAAACCCGAAATGGTGTTTCGTCAGGCACGAGTGAGATTTAGGCTGAAATAAGAGGCGCATATATTACCAAATTATTACCCAAGTAAAGGTGAGGCCGTGCCAAGGATTGACTGGCATCAGGTTATAAAATGATGTGAACGTACCGCCTCAGAGCACCTTAGCGGTATGTTCACCTGGACCCTCTCAAGAACGAGTTATGCAACGAGTTATGTTGTCTTTCTCATCAAAATGTATCAAACATTATGCTTTCACGTTACTTTTATCGGACCTTATTAACTTGCTTCACCATGGTCAGTTTTTTTCTGGTAAATGTGCATATTTGGAATGTTTTTCTGGTAAATAATTCATTGCATATCATTTCTACATCATATGCCCACAACGATATTTCAATTTTCAACATGTTTACACTGCCAACCTGTACTGATATATCGGACACATCTTTGTAATTCAGAGAATATAGATGCAATCTCCACCTATCTGAGAGTAGCAGAAATGAATAATTTCAAGGTGCCAATAAGCCCCATACCTTAGACAATGGCACAACACAAACTGTACTGGGAAGAGGCAGTCTGGAAAATGTAGATTTCTTTACTGTATTCGTTGCGAATTTCATAACAAATATGGTAGATGTCGCGTATAGTATGAATTGAAAGCGATGTTACATATATGTGAGGAAGTAAAATATTCCAACTTTTCTAACCTGAAAATCACTTGGGAATTCTAAAATAGCTGAACAAATTGGCATAGGTAATACTTAGATAAGTTTCAGTCTGTCGAATAGGAAATACGGTCGTTGGTGTTTATTTGATCCTACAGGTGCCAAATAATGATTAAGTAAAACGCAATCGAGCTTGTTTATGTTTCAATTGTGGAAGTTAAAGTAGAAGAATTACCTTCATTTTTCCCAAAAGTTTTGGTAAGAAGCAAGTACTGTTTTTAACTAACATTTGTAAAATCTCTTCATTAAAATCCCTCTTTCCTGAATTAACTGCTCATACCCGATCTAATAAAGGTAGGTAAGTAATTGTATAGTAAGCAACATTCATTTATGTGTGATTCGAAGAATAATTATATCGATGACCTAATCGATATATCAATGTTTGAGGTAAGTCCCATTATTCATTTAAATAAATTAACCTTGCCAATAATATAAGTATTGGAGCTTTTGTAATTGAGTTTATTAATAATATTATGAACACCGGCTGGCACCTATGTACCTACCTACCTAAATATATACAATACAAAGTTTGTTGAAGTCGATGTATAGTATAGGGCGTACCTGTTACGGAAAAAGAGAAGGAGACCTACGATAGACTGTGACTTACCTTCCACCGACAGTGGCGCACACAATTTATTCATTTGGGTGACGATTTATTGTAATAATACATTTAAAATATAAACACTCGACCTTGTGAAATAACTATATATTTTCTCACGTCCATGTCCGTACCTACAAGAACTAGAGTGGAACATTCATCAGAAAACAAAGTTATACCGCTATTGGCGACATGTTTTTCACAATGAATTAATTGATAACCTGGGAGGCTGAATCTTTCTCTTGTCCGTCGAGTGAATTTGATAGTCACATTTCCATATAAAAAAATCGATTTTGTTTTAGAAAAATACTGATGGAAAAATCAACCGTATCACTAGAATCGAAATCACGTGATACAGATTCAGTTTCTTCGGATTTGAATTATGCGGATGAAGAGGACGACCCGTTCATAAATAGTTTATGGGGAATTCATAAAACTTTAGATGCACTCAGGGGTAAGAGTTGTTCCCAATGAATGTTTTTCTCTTTCAGATGATTGATACAACTATTTTGACGACAGAAAAATTATTGAATTATTCATTTTCTCACCGTGGTTCGTTCGTCCCAAATACAGCTGAACAGCAAAACTGATAAATCCGTCCGAACTGTTGTTGTAAGATACCAGGAGTTTAATTCCAAATTAGATCTTCAGATGATATATGTCATGAATTAGATCACAATCACTTACATATTTCATGAAGATAAATAACTCTGCCTTTAATTGAGTCAGATTTTAGTAAGAACATACATTTTGTTTTTCACGATATCTTTAGACAAATTCAAAATTACAATCAAAATGGTTACAACCAAAATGATTGCAACTAAGAAGTAACTATAAGTTTACGCTTGAGGAAGCTATTGTATAGCGAAACAAGTGTCGCGGTTTTCGTAAAACCCTCTATAGTGAAATTCGTGCAATAAACTGTATCAATTAGTTTTAATATGGATTTTCATCAAGTATCGGCCAGTTCTATTCAATAAATAACTATTAAAAAAGTAATGAATAGTGGACAAGGAATGCTACCACATGAAACAAATAAATTGGAACAGGGCACTCTACAAATGGAACGTCAGATACGACTTTACAGGATCCTTTATCTCGAAATATTGATCGTCATTCGTACTTCAAAATACCGATACTAGATGCCGCCACAAGTGCGAGTATGTAAATGGTAGCCTAAACACAAAATACTGTTTTTTGGTAGATGAAATTCTAGGACCAACCTTAGGCCAATCCTGGAAGTCTGAAAGTCCAAAAAGACTGTTTTTCGGACGTGTTGCGTACACTAATTTTTTCGGAAATCGTGTAAAATACGAAACTAATGAGATACATTACTTAATATCTATCTGTAGAACAAAACTTCAAATATTTTAATTTTTAGTCAACTAGTTAGTGACCCAATAATGTTTCCGATGAAAAATTGGTTGGGTAACAGGATCAATTTTTTCTTAAAAAAACAATCGTTCTTTTGCCGACGTTTCGAATTCAATTAAATTATTCTTCAGGGCTCGAAAAGTAGTTTCTTCGTGCTAATGATATTACCATTTTGAAAACCATCAGACATATTAGATACTTATATATCAAAAATAAAAAACATTCTATAACAACCAAATTTTCGAGACAATACAAAACGACGTAAAACAAATTCGTAAATTATCCATAACAATTTTCTTCGCTTTCCCAACATTTTCATCGCGGTTGTTGATGTGCAAATTCATGCAAATTCTTTGATCACTTTTTTTTCGATAGCAAAAATCGCCAAAAACGCCAAACACTTCTACCTTTATGCCTTTCACCAACAAACTTAATATGTTGAACAGCTGAAACTGTAAACGAATGTTTACAGTTCGAGACGAGTTTACCAACAAAAAAAAAATAAAAAACCGCCATTCAAATGAACTTAGCCCGCGATATTTGAACAATTACCAAATTTTTTAACAGACCATGTATCAATATCGATTTTTTTGAATTTTCAGGAAACATGCACAAACGCGTCGTAGATACAGAGACTATAGGTGATGAGATATCAGATGTTGAAGATACAGTTTTACCACCCACCTACATAGTTCTGCAAATCAACCCAGACATACCAAAAACCACGTTAACCTGGATTATTGATAAAATAAAGGGGAAAAAGCGAGATGGAGGAGGAGAATTGATTGTCATGAAACAGTCATGCAATCCGGAGGATGTGAGTACCTAAAAACGTTTCCCGATAAAACCAGTATTTTTTTAAATTTTTTTTTTCAACTATGTGTTATGTTTGCAGCCGGTAAAATTATAAAACAACAATAAAAATTAATTGGCGCTCCGGGGCGACTTCATTGATTCCAATGGCGCATTTGCTTTTTCAACTGCAGGAAAACCCGGAAAAACCTGAATTTCACTAGTTCGGACTTCTATTGTCTACTATATAAAATGATTTGAAATCCCTGAAACAAATCCAACTATGTGTTATGTTTGCAGCTGATAAAATTATAAAACGACGATAAAAATAAAAACAACAATAAAAATTAATTGGCGCTCCGGGGCGACTTCATTGGTTCCAGTGGCGCATTTGCTTTTTCAGCTGCAGGAAAATCCGAAAAAACCTGCAGCACCACATCCTCTGGAGATCTTGATCTGCCAATGTCCTCTCTCATAAAACAAAATGTAGGGTGTCTCCAGAGGCTCCGATAGATTCAATATATCGCCAGAACACTTCGTGACACGACTATCGTAAAACTTAAACCAGTGCGTTTCGTCTTTGACCAAGGCGTAATAATGATCAAATTCAACACCAGAACCACAGTGAACAATGAATGCATGAATATTATAATAGTGGTCTGCTAGATTGAAGTGTTCATCTATTTCGAACCTTCGAAAGAGTTTCTTGCTTCCGTCAGAGGTTGAGTCTTGTTTGAAGATCATAAGTGTTATTATTAGATTGACTGGTGCCTTAGCTATACTTGTTTCCTTTCAACAGTCAGTTAGTTTGGCGCATGTTCGGCAATACAGTTGATCATCACCTGTTAAAAATTCAATTTTCAGATGATTTAACAATAAACTTTGCACGAACTGGTTATTAGTAATATTAGGAAGCGCTAGATAAAGTTCCAGAAATTCACATAAGTTTTCACTACATCTTGAACATTTACTACAAAGTAAACAAGTGAGGATTATTCCAGCAAAAGATTTAAAAACACAAGACGAGATGGACTGTACTCAATAATTTAATCCAGAGCGGTGAGGGGTATTGATTTTGCTATTGTTTTGCTCACGAAGAGTATTCAACAAGAACCCCAAGAATTCGGAACAATCCTCTTGTTGTCTTAACGAGTATCTAGTGGACTTCAAAGACTCCAGGAAATCGGTTGGAGGGAAAGATGATACATTCTTACGAAACTGCAGCTGCATGAACAGGTGTTTGAGTTTGATGAATAAGTAGGAAACATTTCCGTTCTCGTTCATCATTAAAACCACGTTCTTGAAATTCTTCGTCATGAGCAACACTTGTAAAATGCTATTCGTATAGCAAGTGTTTCCTAAATTATCCAATCCAATTTTCTTCTCTAGATTTTCAGGACAACTCTCTACTGATTCGTAAGGAAGAACATGTTTCACATAATCTCCATAAGAACCATTTCTCAAGCTGCGATCGATCCTTCTAAGTGAAGAAGGGTTTCGTAGAGGGACCGATTCGGCTCTTGATTCATGAAGCTCTTCCAGTGAAAGGGAACCAGAACTACGAGGACTGCAACTCATATTTGGGGGACAAGAATGACCTAAGTCCATTGACCGTACTGAAAAAGAAGAAGGTGGATCAATCACTTGTGAATTAACCTTGATAGGGGACTGACGAATATCCACATATCTCGGCTTGTTTCGAAGATATTTCAGTGCTGTACTGAAATTAGGGCAATGCATGATCTCATCAAAATTATGTGATGGAGGAATAGTTTCAAGGACCGAAGCAGCATTGGCACGTTGAATAGCAATACTAGTTCTTTCTATAAAAAAAAGTAGAACGGTGATCTTTCGTTGCTTGTCCTATTCTCCTTCCGAGTTCATGAACGAATAACAGAGACTCCGGGCCATAAACACCAAAAGTTTCAACCGCTACTGTATGGAACCGATAGTTGTTACCAAGATGTTGGTATATTTTTTTAATTTCTTGCAGCTTATCAGTGAAAGTTGTTAACTTATACATAGAGATTTTGTTTTTATTACTCAGCCTTCTTCAATTGGTAGGTTTTCCAATGAAATACCGACTTTTACGCCACGAAAAAAATTTATCAGTTTGACAGTTATTATGAATGCAAACATGCTTTCTTTGCGTTATTTCACCATATTATATATCGGTTACGCTGAAAAGTTCGTAGGCTAACATACAGATGGGCCGGAAAATTGGGCCCTTTTGAAGAAAAAGAAAGTGCTGTTTTATCAGGACAATGCACCGTGTCGCAAATCGATTGAAACGATAGCAAAATTTCATGAAATGGGCTTTGAATTGCTTCCGCATCCACCGTCCTCTCTCCAGATCTGGCCCCCAGCGACTTTTTTCTGTGCTCAGACCCCAAGAGAATGCTCGCTGGAAAAAAATTTGGAGCCGATGAAGAGGTAATCTTTCAAACTGCTGCCTATTATGAAGCGAGAAATTGTATGATTGCTTTAATCGTTGTATCTTCTTCGAAGGCAACTATATTGAATGATAAATTTTTTATACTAGTCTACGAAATTCTCAGCCCAACTCGAAATGTAGAAGGAATAAAAAATGTTGACTCACATTTTCAAGAATCTAAACACTTTTAGAAGGTGTTTAGAAGTGCAAATTGAAGAAAGTACTGGCCGAAGGATGCTTTCACTTCCTCCGTGAATTCGAACTTTTTTGTGGTTAGTGACCTCCAGTACTGGCCTTCTCATGCTTCTTCATATATTGCTTCATCTCTGTGATGGTCTTGTGATTTTTCACAGGCAGCGAAGTTTGCATCACTGAAATACCCGATTCAAATTCGGTTTTTGACTTGATGTTTCATAACATTCAAGAATGTAATTTTTTTTTCAACACGCTTTTATTAGGTTCACCTGTATGTATGTATGTATGTAGGTATATTTGTTTGTTTGTTTGCTCGTAATTCTCAAGCTCGGGATCTGTATTTGATAGAATTATCGACATTATTGCTTGATCTATTCGCGAACAGATGACGCTGTACGTAACCTCCTTGATATAATTCGAACTCACTTTACATGTATTTCTTCATTTTCTGCCTCATTTGTAACCCTCCTTTGCGCGCCTGCTGCCTTGGGCTTGGTAGGTGATTTTCAGCTTCCCTCTCCAGAATCGGAAAATATCAATGGTCATTTTTTTTAAATATACGGCTGACTGATCCCAAGGTTTAGATAAAATAAATATAGTTCAAAAAGACTAAAAAACACCCTTTTATAGAATACGAAACTGAAAAATGGAAAATAAATATAGTTTGAAAAACTAAAAAACACGCTTTCAAAGAACATGAACTAGAAAGTCAAAAATATTTTTCTAAATAAGTTCAAAACAATAACGAACGAAAAATACTTATATTATTGTGAAAAAAGCATGGGCGCTTTGTGCCATATTTTTTGTATATCAAGCGCCCGTCGCCTTTTTACAATAATACTAGTATTTCTCGTTCGTTATTGTTCAAAGCTTATTAAAAAAAAAAGTAACTTTTCAGTTCGATGTTCTTCAAAACGTGTTTTTTAGTTTTTTAAACTATATTTATTTCTAATCATTATTTATGTTCATCATTTTAATTGTACATAATCATCACACACAATTTAATCTGTGAACTCTGACTAATCCGATCTATTTATTGTTAATGGGATATGTATGCAATGAAATTTGAATTTGAGTTTCATTTCGTTCTATTGGGGGCATCCGGGGATCTAACATTTTCCGCCAAACTTAATTGTAACCAGCGATTGAATCCTTCTTTCATTTTTCAGGGTTTGATCCTACACTTATCAGCTTCGAAAATCAAATTACTCGAAGCTGCCGAGGAAATGGAACTAATGAAACAGGATCGAAACGGGCACATAAGAGAATTCACAGTAGCTTCTTTAGAAGACTTTCTGCCGGAAGATAAGCATGTTGATGATTTGTTCACAACAGCTGACAAGCAAACTATCATCAGGTATGAGTTGGAGAACATTAGGGCCTTGGCCGAAGATGACCACATACCGGGATATCCTACCTATTCTCTCTATGTGGGACAATCGATATTCCAGGTGTGCCAAAAATGGAATATTGTTCGGAAAAGCTATCCTCTACACGATGAGGAAACGCTGAAAAAACTCGGGAAGAAGTGGTACATGACTGTGTTTTCGAAACAACCGTTCGGTGAGCAAATTTTATATGAATTATATGAATTTTGTAATTTTTACTTAATATCAGTGTGAACATATTGATGAAGAGGTGCTTTCGCTATCGGGAATATAAGAAAGTAACGGTGTTCGTTCTATAATTTCCCAATTTACTTCTGATCACCAAGACTTAAGAAGGTAACTCTTTGCTGAGGCTTCTTTTAAATGTTCCAAATCAATATGAACCCGATGAGTATGAATAGGAAAACAGATATTGAAGAAAAGAGAATTGAAACTGAAGATACTGAGTATGATTTGAATAATGTTAGAACTATCCATAACTTATCTCTTCCTGTACATTCAATGAACTCTTAAAGTCTATCTAAGAAATGGAATCATCTTCAACAAGTGAGTATACGTTTCAAATTGAACTTCCGCAGGAACAGAAACTTGCTATCTATCTTTCTATCTATAGATTTGTTCATTTAACAGGTTGCACCCGCAGTGTTTATTCTTGTGAATTTCCAAGGAATCCAAATAACTGAGTTTGCAACCCTTCCTTGTATAGTGCAAAATTTTCGTATCGTTTACATTTGGGAACTTGTGGTTGTATGCCAAGGAATGGTTTGAAAACGTCGAATAATTTTCACCTAGTCTAAAAGACTTTTCATGTTCATACTGTTTTTGTAAATTTCGACCACATTGTCCCACATTAACACTATTACACTCCGGATACTTAAGCTAATAGACTATAGATTTCTCCAACTTGTCCACCTTATCTTTGGCATTTATTTCATTTAGTTTCATTCGATGTAAAGAGTATGTTCTCCAACATACCGTACAACGAGGGTAACCACCACATTTTAGATATATTAGATCAAGCCAAAGTAGACCATATTACTTCCTTTGAACTTTCGACAGCTTTTGATGTGTGCCTAAATCAGAGCTACCTACAGTTCAACAACAAATTTCATAAACAGGATTCAGGTTTACCAATTGGCGCACCCCTTAGTCCACTTTTAGTAGACATATTCGTGGACAGCTTGGAGGCCACTATAGTAAATTTTCACCTGGGTGAAAAACATATTTATTTTTGGTACAGATATGTAGACATTTATGACTAATCTCAATAGAAACATACAGTTCACACTCGAAACAGAAATATCTGTAATTTTTATATTATGTTCTTTAAACATAAAATAATCTAAAATTAATTTGCCAAACATTAATTCGATTGTTAAGTATTAAATATGCTTGATTGTGGTCAGAGAGAAAGAGAGAGACAGTTTAAAGTGCAAATGCATCGGCAAATGGACAACACGGCGTCAGTCTAAAGTCACATGTTAGTTTTGTGTTTACGTTATTTGTGATGTTTATTTATTAATGTTGTTACAATGGCTAGTGATAAAATGAAATGTGTTTTCTGTAAAGGACATAAAGAAAAAATCATACTTTTCGTGGTTGATAAACTGAAGAAATGCCAGGAAGTTTTGAGTTACGTTCAAAATATAAATTAAAGTACAGTGACATCGAGTTGTCTACTAAAATAAAAACAACAGATGGATATCACAGACAATGTTACAACAGTTTTACAGCTTTAATGGCAAAATACCGTGATCCATCGACTGAAATAGATAGTATCAGTAAATCTACTTCACATACTTCGATCAATCATCACCATCAACTGTTGGACTCAAAATTTCTGCCCTGGTCAGAATGCAGCTCCAATGGGACACCGAATCGACATATCATTCCTTTACCAGGACGTCAGCGACGGTAAAGGTTTCCTGGTTGGGCAGGGCATAGGCTTCTACCCACTTGCTGAAGTAGTTCATGGCTACTACGATGTATTTATTCCCATGGTCGGACTCTGGGAACGGGCCGGCGATGTCGGTGGCGATTCTCTCAAAAGGAATACCCACGTTATACTGGCGTATTGGGGCTTTCGGTCGTATCCTAGGTCCGTTACTGGCAGCGCATACAGCACACTTTCTGCACCAGTCCTTGACGTCGGCTTGACAATTAACAAGTCATTACATACATAAAAGGACAAAACAAAAAATATACATATACAAGAATGAACAAGGAAAATACACAGAAGAGCAAATCACATTTTTGTCTTCAAAAACTCGTTAAGAGTATAAAAACATCCTTCTAACAGAAATGATTTCAATTTTTTTTAAACAACGAAAGGCTGCATATTGCCTTCTATTTATTTGGTGAACAGTTGTAAATTTTAGGTCCTATACGTTTTGGTGCACTTTGAGTTATCTTATACTTAGCAGATCTAACGTATCATTTGCTTCTGCCGAGTGTTTTTATCATGAATATCGCTATTGAGAATGAAGTCACTTCTGTTAGTGAAAACATAAACTGACAACCCATAAATATATAATTGAACCAGAATTAAACTTTCGTGTGTAACGAAAATGTTTCCGCATGAATACTGTCGAGGAACATTGAACAAACAGCGTAGGATAGCTTTTTGTTGGATAAATAAATTTTTACTCTTTGCGGAGTTGCCTCACCACCAGAGTATCATCATGATTTGGTTTATGTTGAGACAATTCTCAAGTTAATGAAACGATAGGTTATATAGCTCAATTTTGAAACTTGTTGATCGCAGTGCTCATTCCAAGAAAGACTCTCATCCATTTGAATGCCTAGGAATTTAACAGCATCATGGGTGTTTCTCAAAATAGAGTCATTAACAGTCAACTGAATATCATCGGTTTTATTTTGATAGTTGAAGAACAGATCGTGACTATTGAAATAGTTTGAAACTCCATCCAGGGTATATTCACATTTTCCTATTGATTCAGTCGTCGCTTTTGCAGATCACCAAACTAATATCATCTGCATAAGCAGTTACTGCAGAATATGGTATTTTCCTGTCTGAATTATTGATATATAATAGGAAGAAGAGTGGCCCAAGTATAGATCCCTGAGGTACTCCCAACTGGACCGACCTCATTTCTAGTGTTGCAGTCATGTTTGTTCACTGTGTTCCAACATAGTTTATTCTACTGAAGAAAGAATAGAAATTTTTGCAAGCTATTATCGAAATAATGAATGTGTTAAAGCTGCTGCAAGAATTTATAATTCAAATCATACAGACCACAACGTAAGCCATCAATACGTTAAACAGAAGACCTGCGACAGGGAACTGTTCGCGAATGCCGATATCTGACTCCGGACATATTCAATAATGTAAGAAACACTTTCGAAAGTAGACTGGAATATTGTATGGAACGAGAAGAAGGTCATTTTGAACACCTATCCGTTGATTGTGTTGCCATTGATAGTACTTTTGTTGATTTCCTCAATAAAATGAGCGACAGCGAATTTTCTGCTTCTCCTTAAATGAAACGTTCGACATTTATTATCTCTATAACGAATGAACCAATTTTGAAAAAAAATAAAGGAGTAATAGAGACTTACAAAAAAAAATCCTTCAAAACTTCTCCTGTAGTTCATGTTATGGCATGTGCATTTTAGATATGATGGAAGGTGATTGAATATTTTCAACTCATTATAAATGAAAAAGTGTTTAATAAGGAAATACTTTGGAATGGGCAAATTGAAGTTTTTTTTTGACGAGTGGCGTTTGCGTTATTTGAAAATCAATTTCTATGTTCAACTATAAGACATATAGTTTCAATTGGGAAAATTGTAAAAAATTGTAATGAATTGAATTACCTAAGGTTATGTCCCAGCTTCCACATTTGAGAAAAATCAGTGAAGAACTAATAATGGGGAACCCTTCGAGTTCTTCACTGGCTGAAATTTTCATCGATAACATAGAGTATGAAATCCATAATAATCAGTTAACTAACAGTTTCTTGTACTGTTACAGATACGTAGATGATATATTAGTCTGTTTTACTGGTACATATAGGCAATTAGGCAAGTTCATTGAATACGTCAATTCCATTCACCCGTGAATAAAATTCACCACTTAAAAGGAGGTAAATAATCCAATAAATTACCTCGACTCAACCATTACGAAAAATAACAATAAACATAAATTTGCAATTTTTCACAAATCATCTTACATGGACATTATCATACATAAGTCCTCCACACATCCTTACCAGCATTCAACCCAAATTCAAGATGCGATGACGTCAGTTATCGCAGGACATTTTCATATTTGTCAATAATATTGCCCGTTTTTTGAAGAGAGAATGCCTAAACGTAGCTTACAGAACGAATAATAGTCTGAGTAAATTTATTAAAAACAATAAAGAAAAAACTTCGGTGTCGGATAGATCGGTATTATATAAGCTGACTTATGACTCTTGCTCAAAACCGTATATTGGCCAAACAGGAAGAACATTTTCCCAAAGAATCGAAGAGCAAAGAAGTGGTTTTTTGAATCTTCTAGAAGATTTAGAAATCAATAGATTCAGGAATTCGGGTGATTCACTGAATGATAAATTAGGATTGAATAACTCCCCGTTACTAAACTGGGAAACTCGGACATAAGGACAGGTAATTGAATTCATTACAAACTCAGGTAAAACACAGGTACTTGAAATGTAGGTACTTCAAATTGTAAAGTTAGGTATATTAAGCATTGAATATGTAGAATATAGTAAAGACACGCCCGAAGAAGCCATTGTGTGGCGAAACACGTGTTGCGTTTTTGTAAAATCGTTCGGTAAAAATCTCACAATGAAGTGTTTTTTGAATCCTAACTCACAAGATGTCATCCTCACAGCGTGAGTCCTAGAGGGACAAATTTGATTTGCGACCCCTGATATGATCTTCAAATTTCAAATCACTATCAATAATTAGTCCCAGAAATTTTGTTGATGGTTTAGTCACAACAAAGATGTTGTCAACTTGTAGATTGCTAATGGAACATTTGAAGAAAATCACTTTCGTATTAGATATATTAAAACTGGGAAGATTTGCGTCACATCATCTTTTAATTTTGCTAGTATCACAATTTCATTATTGTTCCAAAAGGAATTTGGTCATGCCATAAAATTGTAGTATCGTCAGCGAAAAGTGTGAACTCACCTTTACTATCAGTAGAGAGCAAACGCGGCACCCATCTCATACACATCGTCCTTATGTCCAAATTTTCAGATAAATACGCCTATAAGTCTGCTAGCTCGCGCATTTTCAGTCGACCACTGCGATGCTCGTCTTGGCAGCTCGTACGGCCTCATTTAAACTCTGCTACCCAATATTTCACTGCTGTGAATGGGCATACTCACGTAGAGTAGAATCAAGTTCATCTTTTATATTGGTTAGGCCTAGACCTTTCACCATTTTCACAAATTGACCGAAAACTTTCGCTATTGATATCTGCCAAACGAATACTGAACAACGCAGCGTCTTCAAACTTGAAACATAAGCTTTATAGATTGTGAACTTTCTAACACCTTGATGTTTTTCAAACAACTATCACCATCTCTTGGTCAGGCCGGGTACTTTTGGAACCACCCTGAAATATGGCTCGATTTCTCAAATATTTCAAATTATTCCTGAAATAATCATTTTATGCGAATTTTTTGGAGCAGGTTCAATTATTATGTCCTCCCTCTCTTCATAGAACATGTCGTAGTTGGTCTTGTAAAATAGAATGATTCATTGAAGTTGCGCTTCAGGGTTAGATTTTTCCTGGAGAAAATTATTGCGGCATATTTACTCACTACCAATTCTCTAGATATGTTCAAGTCACCCGTTGGATTCTGTTCAATCTTCGATAGAAATTCAAGAAATATATAGCAAACCCTTCAGATCGGTTACTTGACCTTGTCATGGAGCCATGTAAATGTTTGGATATTTTCAGAATCATTATTTCTTGAACGAATGCGCATTAAATAACAGTGCTTTGTATAAATTTTCATGTGTAAGTTCACAATGAAAACTTGCTCAATTCAAATCCGAATGTGAAACAATGATAATGATATTGATTAAAAAAA
>NW_019295689.1:0-13066 GCF_000500325.1 Leptinotarsa decemlineata
ATTTTAAACAGATTTTAAACAGACAATTAACATAGAATTGCACTCCAACACAAAACACCATTATAGCGCTAATAAAGACGCAAAAAAAACAATTTTCTACCACTTGTAGTTACTTGAAACTTATGTAAAATTGAAGGATAAACTATTTTATATCTTGAAATGGTATTCCCATGCAACTACAATGAGTAGAAATTACCAATTTGAAGGCCTAAATAATTGCTGCCAAAGCTATGACACGCTGTGAATCTGTTTATGCAGCTTCCCGAAAAATCTCAAAAATTATAATTTTCTATCACTTGTAGGATATTATCTACTACAATCAGTAGAAATCAACAGTTTATAGGTTAAGAGTCCATTGGTGTAAAGACAAACTGTTCATGTAGGTCCACTATTTTTTCATTTTCTATCACTTGTAATATCCCGTAGTAAATAAAAAAAAATCAAAGAATGTACCTAATATATTTCATTATAAAACTGCGTTACCGTGTAACTACAATGAGTAGAAAACAATATCTTAAAGGGCAGGCTGAGCAGCCATTACATGGCCAGTACCGAAACTGCAAAGCATAATAAATTTGATAAAATTATAACTTTCTACCACATTTAGTAATCCAAAATTAATATAAAATAGAAGAATATATTATATAACACTTCAGGTTGCCATTTTCATGCAACTACAATGAATAAAAATTTTAGAATTATACCAGGCTTGTAACTTGTAACCCATACCTAGAGAATGATATCGAAACTTCGATGAAATGTAAATTTGTTATATTTGGCTAGCTAGTTTTTCAGTGGTTGAAAAATAACAAAAACATAGATGAGTTTTTATTTTAAATGAATGGTTAAAAGTGATAATGAATCTAATTATTTATATTATCTTGACTATTGTAATTATTGTTTATATGGAAAACGCAATTATTAAAAAACTATGGCATGTTAATTGGACATAGTTGCTTGTTCTTGATTCAGAGACTATTGAATCGTCTTTGCCGAAGTTGAAACAGACCTCATTGCGTCAATTATTTCTTAATGATGGCCCGAGTCTATTTGCAGATATGGTTTTATTGAGTGGCTGCTACCATGACCCGTTACTTTAATCAATTGCTATTTTCCAATTCCCGTTTTGGCTACAGTTGAAACAGCAGTGGCTCTTACAGAATGATTTGTTATTTTGATCTTTTTAAGATCAATTCCATTCAATGATGCATAGAATTTGAACCAGGAAGATATTGTATTCTGTCCAACTGGGCTGTTCTTGTACCAGCCTTTGGAACTGGGATTCATCCAGTTTGGATTTGGCGTCAAAAATAAACGCTTCGTTTTGATGGGGCCCTGCTTGCTTCTTAGTTTTTTGAACAGTCTCAGTGGGCATATTTCTTCGTTGAGTGTATTCGGTACTAGCCACTTACTGTCAGCCATTTTCTTTGAAGTATCTTGGGTGGTCTTAGAGAAAACCGGGTTATACTCAATGTGGCCTGTTGGTTTCCCTCTATTGTCAATTTACTCCACAAAATATTCGAGTTGTGCTACCGCTCCTTCATTTCCTCTCCAGGCCAATTCATGACCAGCAACGTGGAAAAACATTTTCTGCATTCCAGAGTGTTTTCTTCCCAAAGCTCGATCATTTTTTTCAGCTCGTCTGCTGATAGTGCAGATTAACTTTTCTTTCTCTTGGTTCGATCCATTTGTAGCTTCCAGCGCTTAGCATTTTTTGAAGCTCTTGCGTTCAAAAATTCTATGTCAGAGAATGGATTAAATTTGCGATTATATTTTTCAAAAAAATATTCCTGCAACTGCTTGGCTGTGGAATTCCAAAAAACTATGATAACACTCTCCTTGTAGTCTTCGGAGTTCTTTTTTCGAATGTTGAACACATAGTCTTCAAGAATAAGTGCCACTTCTTCTATCGAAATTATACGATTTTTCTGGACAAAAGTTTGCAAACTGTCTCCATACGCTTGACTTCGATTTCCTGGTATGCGCGTATGTCAACTGCTCAATCTCCTGGCGAATATTTTCTTTACTTTCTTGTCCAAAGCAAAACATTTTTTTACGTCGTGCCGCTTGACAGCTTCAAAACTGGAAATAATAATTTCGAGGTTAGGGTCTCACTTAGTTACCATGACAACTCAACAATCAAGTCGACCACACATTTTATGTTTCACTAGTGACTTGATGAAGAAAATAATTTGCATTGTTGAGAATGGAAAAATAAAAAATTTTGTTTTTCGTAGTCCCCATTAAAAAAAAAAATTGGTAAAAAAATAAAACTTCACTTAGATTTTCATGAATTTAAATCTAGATGTATTGTTTAATGCTGAACAACTTTACTAATTAACATTTACTTAAATTTTTCAAAATAATAGTACCTACTTTACTCTTGTCTCAAAATCAAATATTTGAAGGCTCCTCGTATACTACGTGTGTTTTAATGTATTTTGTTGGTGCATGTTCAGTTTTAGGGGGTGCACAAACTTTCATCAAGAATAACTTTTTGTCGAAAAATAGCACAAATTAAGTAGAATTAAATCAATGTGAACACTTGAGGCAGCTATTGTGTAGCGAAACACATGTTGCAGTTTTCTAACAGTAAAAATCTCACAATGAGCTGTTACTTGAATACATTATGGATTTTCATCAAGTATCGGTCAATTCAATCACATATTCGAAATAATTTTTAGTTCATATTCTTTTTACAGTTTCAGGATGGTTATGAGAAAATTGTATTTTCCAAAAATCCGTTATTAGTGACAAATATAGCTCTGTATTCAATTTCAAAAATTCACCAGAGATTGCGATCATTTTATGTATATGCTGAAAGATTGCTTTTCGATCCATTGTTATTCTGGATTCTGTATTTATTCTAGTTAAAAATAAAGTATATTGCCTTTTTTTACATTCGTTTCTGTATTTTTGAAATTTTAATGTGCACAGGACAACTCGTCACCAATCCTTATCCCAATTAGGAAAAGCATGCTAACTCATCACTGATAATTCCAGAACACTTCCAAACCTCTATTCTGCGGAAGATGAACTGATCACCAACTACATGCTGTGCTAATGGTTAGTCAATTAGTCAAAATTAATTTTAACTAAATATATTTCAATTTCAGAAAATACAGTGCTGAGCACTTGGTTCAATGTTCAAAGGAAGACCTTCGGTTTTGCAGAATTTGACCATGGTTCCTAAAATCTGAGTTAGCACTAGAAATAAGAAGTAATGAAATAAACAAGTGGAGAAACTGAAGGATTAACCAAATCTTACGAACTTATTAGAAAAAAGTTCCTTTTGAACTTTTTTTTCAGCAAAAACAACAACTATACATATATAAAAGATCACCTGAAGACGATTGTGGATACTAACAATTGAAATGTCGTGAAGTATTTTGCTTGTATTTTGCTATGTATATTATTTCTCTTTCATGGTTATCTTGATTTACTCTACTTATTATTCCACGAATGTTACAATCATGAATGTCAACCTAACCACGCTCAGCTGATGGGCCAATATTCATATCTCTCTATCTTACGGCAAATTCAATCTGCCGTTCTTTTCGGGTGATGTCGTCACCCGAAGACAATTGTAGATACTAACAATCAAAACGTTGGCTTGAAATCTTTCAATTTTAACTTTTTTAATTGTTCAATTAATAAATTGTACTTCATTTTATTGTAATTTAATTTCATTTTTTTGTTTAATAAAATTGTTATTTTCAGCTATTTATTTTAATTTCCAACTTTATTGGTTCTTTTAGGGATTTCATATCATTTTAGACAATGGAAGTTCGAAGTAATGAAATTCACCATGAAACATTGTCAATCGCTTTCTATTCTGGCAGATTTCTCAATTATTGGTCTTATCTATATTCGACGAAAATTAATTTAGACAGAAAAAATGAAAATCTGAATTCTCTATATTTCCTAACCTTTCTTAAATAACAAAAATTTAAATATCTTATACAAATCGTTCATCAATAATTCCCATACTGATCCTCTACTCAGGAAGATCTCTTTAACACGTCTCCTGTGGACGTTGTTTCTAATTCTAATATGCTCAATAACAATAATGTTTCAAATTCAAATGGAACTAATTTACTTCAAGTCCCCATACTGTTTTCTTCATTACGTAAGCTGCGTATAATTTTAAAAAATTTTAATGTTAAGACAGTTTTAGAATTCTAATTACCATTAATAAATTGTTTTCAAAAATCATACACAAAACTTCTATTAACTTACTGTCGAAATTAATTGATTTAATTCCCTGTATATGTCTTAGTTTTGAAATATTTTGACTTCAACAAGTATATTACTTACAATAAAGCTATGAAAACTGTATTTGTATAGTGCAAGAAGAGAGATGCCGAGATGCTAGGTATGGTGCTCCAAAAACTTGGCCCATATCTCAACCTTGTTTATTATTATCATTATTCACCAGCCCCTGATAAATAATAAGTAGTTATTTTTTTTGTCGAAGTATTTCTTAAATTTTTAGAAAGATAGCATTATGCACTCCATTATTTTTGAATTTGAGAAGCAATTTATCCTCATTAACTCAGTCTAATGTTCTGATGTATTCATGCAAAGTATGGTGTTTCTGAAATCAAACTTAACAAAACTTAACAAAATTTATTACTTTGTCAGGAATCGAATACTCTAGGTTAGGTGGTTTGGAATCCTCCAGATCTGAGTCTACTGATGTGATGAGCGCTAGCAGACTATAATCTACATAGAAAATTATTGAAAATTAATATAAAAAAAATAGTATTTCGATTCACGAGTGAACAATAATAATATAAAATAATAAAAAAATATATACATAACACAAGGACAGTAAATACATAAAAATTGAATAAGCACAAAGATCAAAAAGTGACTCATATCACTAATAACATCATTAAGATACCAAATGTTTAAATGAAATTAGTTGGTTGAAAAATTGGTAGAGAAATTTTCTGGTCAATCTACAGCTGCATCAGATTCACAAGTACATAGAGATTATTTTCTATTAGTGTTTCAAATTTAAAATATTATGAAATAGATTGAAACATATGACTATAACATTCTATAAAAAAATACAGGTTTCCCTCTTCATTCATTCATTTGCGCATTTTGTAGGAACTTCAACTTCGTATTTTCGATAGTTTCTCAGGTTGCCATTGAATATTGGCGATAATACAAAAGCAAATTGTTTTTCAAATATTCAAATCATTATTTCGATAGAAGACAGCAGACGTGATCAGTTAGAACAGATACATTTTTCTTTTTCCCCATTTATTCAATACAATCAACTATTTCATAGCAACTCAATTTTGAGTGGAAACTGGCAAACATTGGTGTCATATTATTTGGATAACTTGTCTCATTTGAAGACCTCTTGAAAAAAAGATTGGAGCCACATGTCTCATTTAACAAGTCAAATAAAAAAGACAACTTTTTGTGAAATCCATGAAGATTTTCTTTTGTCTGACAAATATACCTTACACCGCCATCATCTTAGTTGGAGTGGATTCATGACCTGTTTAAGTTGTAGTCAAGACAAAATTCATGCACAAGCATATATATTACATATACTAAATCATACTATCTATGTGCACAATTCATACATTATATTTAGTTCTAACAATTGGAAAACATGAATTCTTATGACTTAGAACATAGAACGTTAAACTAATGCATGAATTTACTTTTACTTTCACATATATTTAAGAATCAATCCCAATTTATTTCCCAGTATATGTAAAAATAACAATTAACAATGTATTTCTTTTTTATGCTCAGTCAAAGTTTTCATGTCTAACTTTCAACTGTTCAGATGCTTGAAAAACTAAGTAATAAAAATACTAACCTGCTATTTCTCACATCTGTAGACCTAACAATACCTTGGTATGATATTTAAGTGTGTTTTACATTCTGACATACCTGCCTAGGTGGCAATCCATTTATACTGGATCTAGTCAGCAATAAATTTGTCACTTCTAGTAATTCCATACATTCACAGTACCCCAGCTACATGTCTTCAACAACTATTTAATAACTGCAGTATACTGATTCTGATCCTGAAATCGAAAATATTTTTTTTAAATATCTGTATATGTCAATCTATCCACCAAGTCCAGGTCCAAAGATGACAGTCGACAGTCGACATTTTTGACAGTACATTTTTCAAGAGAATTATACAATAATATGGAAGTTTCTTTAGGGGACAGGATCAACTGCTCTACTGTATACAGAAAAATAGGTCCTGCAAGGCATACAATTAGGTTGTTAGACCGAAAAGGGAAAAAATAGCGATACTGAATTTTGTGCCTTCCCTTAGGTAATTTATTTTATATTTTTCGAGGCTCTTGAGCGTTTTTTGTGATATTGAAATTCGAATCAACTCATCATTTGACGTATCAAATAGTTTTGAAGTGTAAATAGTTACAAAATAAATTCGTATGATATGTGGAGATATACCATCTTATTCAGGCCATATTCTTCCACTAAAAAATGTACCTATATTTTGAAATTTATGGAATGTGGAGAAAAATGAGAATTTTCTTTGGATTTACCAAGATTGCCAGGAATCAATAAAAGTCTAATATTTACAGAAATAACTACCACATGCTCTACACATAGGATAAACTGTTCCATGTTACTAGTTGAGATTACTCACTAACTGAAAAGTTTCCTCTCTCAAATGTTAATAAAATTCTTTGTGTATGTACAAATCCCAGAACTCTAATTTCACTCTACAATTTAACTATACAGATTTCCATCAAACATACAGATTTCATGTACTGACCCGTTATTACTTGTAAAACTTATTCAATGTTCACACAGTGAAATTCGTTCAAAATGCGTTTGACTACACATGCAGTAACTTCTTTAGTTGGACCAGTTCAACTGCAGAAGCTACTGTGTATGGTACAAAGGTGAAGTTCAATATTTTTGACAAATTATAATGTGTGTATACCTACTACGAAAGTATTCGTATCACATATATGAAAAATGTATTTGCAAAATATAGATAGTGGATATCTTTTCTTTCTCTCGATCAATATTTCAAAGATGAACTTATTATTCAATAGGGTGTATAAGTATACTGATCACCAATTGTTGAACACTTATTACATAGGTATATTCGGATTTCCGAAATTTGAGATGAGTTATTTCCCAACCGCAAACTTGATGAGTCATTCAATGAAATACTTCTTACCTAGATGTAACTCAAATAACGAATTCAAATACGCAGCTGTTATTTCCTCGCGAAGATACATTTACTAATAACTCAGTATAAGAAATACAGCCTATTGGGCGGTTTTAGTTGATTTACAAACCTTTATCCTTGAAACATACGCTTGAAGTATTTGTTACTGTTACATATAATCGAGAATAAAAACTAAAAAATGTTCAAATTTCAAGTTGAAGATATATAAGAATGAAATTGATGAACTCATACGTATTCACAATTTATAAATTTGAACCACAGCCACGAGCAATTGAGAAAAGCCCTCAGTCACGAAATGAACAATCGCAGAAAGCTGTTTATCCAAGTTCACTCTAGAAATTTCTTTCATTAGCGCCGGCAAATAAAATTGAGATGTTGTCAAAAAAATCTTGTTGCATTATACTTACTTTTTGGTAATTTTGATTATGAAGCCATGATGTTTTTCAACATTGATAAACTACTTAGTTTCACCATTAGTTTTGATGTTATCTTTGAATCTTCAGTGTATTAACATCGATTTTTCAGGTATTATGTTATTTCACTGGTTTCTACAGGTTGAGCATATATGCTCATTATCAGGTGTAATAATTACAACTCTTAATCAACTCTCACTAAAACTGAAAGACAAATCAAATCATTGACATTACCAGAAGAAATGAAGACATATTTTCCATAATGAATTTATTTTCAAACAAACATGAACTGTTTATTTGCGAGGTCCAAATGCCCTTTCACAATATTTGGATTTTATTTTTTTGGGTTGGATCATGCAGTTCTATATATTATCAATTTGCGACGTACCGAACTCCATGAAAAATCCCCAAATAGTCTTGACTTCTGGAGTCAGGACTATTTAGGGATGGAAAGTTATGGATTGAAAATAAGTGTAATATCCAAAACGTTACGACAATAATAACTCTCAATATGTTTTCATATAATAACTTCAACCTCTTTCAATGGTTCCATTACCTTCGGGCAGGTCGAGTCACAGAAATATAGGTGTTGCAATAAAACATCCCTAATGCAATACAATAATACATTGAAATACTATATAGAGACCCCAGGAAAAAAGAGTGTGGCATGGTTAAGTTGTTAGAAACCCAAGTTTCTAAATGAACAAAATGAAAGTTCTATTTACCGTAAGAAAGAGAAAGTTAAACTATTTTGAATATTTGCCTCTTTCAATGGTTCCTTTATCTTTGAGACAGGTAGAATCACAGAAATATAGATATCTGTTCTGTTAAAATATGTTTTTCCGTTAACCACCTGTCCCCTCCCCCATACTACCCACAACTCTCAAAAGTCGAAACTTGTGAGAGCTAAGGACTAACGAGGTCTTACCTTTTAACGTGTGATTCCTAACAATATGTTTTCATATAATAACTTCAACCTCTTTCAATGGTTCCAAAATCTTCGGGCAGGTCAAGTCAGTGAAATATAGGTATTATTGCAATAAAACATCCCTTAATGCAATGAAATACTATATAGGGACGCCAGAGGGAAAGAGAAAGTTACACTCTTTTGAACGTTTGCCCCTTTTATTGGTTCCAGTATTTTCGAAGCAGGTCGAATCACAGAAACATAGGTATTATTGCAATAATTACATTACTATAAAAAATACATTCCTGATAGGCTTTATTTCATTAAATATGCAAAAATAATTCAATATTTAAAATGAATTCAACTCACTATTTGTTGAGAAACTCATAATTACCAATTGAGAAATGCTAGCGAGTCTTGAAAAATATTGAACGATATAATGTTTACTGATTTTGTATAGTGGGATGTTTAAAGAATAGAATAATTTATTAGTTGATTAAGTTATGGATTTGTATCAAGTATCAGCCAATTCCATCACATATTAGAAGATTACAAAAATTGAATACATCATCATCATCATCATCATCATCAAATAACTATAATTATCATCTAGATAAATATACGTATTTTAAATGAAGGTATAAAGTAATCATACAACACATTATATAGGTATCACACTCTTTTCAGGAAAATATTTTTAACCAAATAATTTTTCATATCAGTTGTATTCAAACACTTCGAAAACCTCGAATAACGCATTATCTATTGCAAGTATCCATATGCAAAGAGTTGCCGTTATTCTTAAAAACATTTCGGGAAATCAGTTTCGAAAAAACTCTCGGTTACGCCACTGGCTCTTCTACGATGCAGCGAAATTTCTGGATGTCAAGTTCCACCGTTCATCGATAATTCGAGATTCTCCGGGAACATTCGGGAAAAAAAAATTGGCGTTTATATAAAAGCACTTCAGGCGGCGCCATTCAATTCGATTTGAACTTGAACGTAGTAGAAGTAAACGAAGCATATAACTCAGTGGTGAAAAAGTTGCAAGCAGGTTATTGTCAGAAAAAGTTTAAGAAGTCAGTTTCTGGTGTAAATCTATCATTCATTGGGAGTGAAAATTAAATTCAACATGGTGAACGCTCCTGCAGTTGGAATTGATTTGGGCACCACTTATTCTTGTGTTGGTGTTTGGCAGCACGGAAAAGTGGAAATCATCGCAAACGATCAAGGTAACAGAACAACACCCAGTTATGTTGCTTTTACCGACACCGAGCGTCTTCTTGGAGACGCTGCCAAGAACCAGGTCGCGATGAATCCCAGTAATACCGTTTTCGATGCCAAACGTCTCATAGGCCGCAGATACGACGATCCAAAAATCCAGCAAGATATCAAACACTGGCCATTCAAAGTCATCAGCGATGGAGGGAAACCCAAGATTCAAGTTACGTACAAAGGCAACATTAAAAATTTTGCTCCTGAAGAAATCAGTTCCATGGTCCTTACCAAAATGAAGGAGATTGCAGAGGCATATTTAGGCAATCCCATCAGAGATGCAGTCGTCACAGTTCCAGCATATTTCAATGATTCCCAGCGGCAGGCTACAAAAGATGCAGGGGCCATTGCAGGTCTCAATGTTCTGAGAATTATAAACGAACCTACAGCAGCCGCTTTGGCTTATGGTCTTGATAAGAACTTGAAAGGAGAAAAAAATGTTCTTATTTTCGATTTGGGCGGAGGAACATTTGATGTATCTATTCTAACCATCGACGAAGGATCTCTGTTCGAAGTTAAATCTACTGCGGGTGATACCCATCTTGGCGGAGAGGACTTTGACAATAGATTGGTCAATCACTTTGCAGAAGAGTTTCTACGTAAATACAAGAAGGACCTTCGCAAAAATCCAAGAGCGCTTCGTAGATTGAGAACAGCTGCTGAAAGGGCGAAGCGTACTTTATCCTCCAGTACAGAGGCTTCTCTTGAAATTGATGCCCTTTATGAAGGAATCGATTTTTATACAAAAATAAGTAGAGCTAGATTCGAGGAGTTGTGTTCTGATCTGTTCAGAGGTACCCTTCAGCCAGTCGAGAAGGCTCTTAATGATGCGAAGATGGATAAAGGTCAAATCCATGATGTGGTACTTGTTGGAGGATCTACTCGAATTCCAAAAATACAGCAACTTTTGCAGAACTTTTTCAACGGGAAGTTATTGAACTTGTCCATCAACCCCGATGAAGCTGTTGCTTATGGGGCAGCTGTCCAAGCTGCCGTATTGACTGGTTCAACAGATTCTAAAATCCAAGATGTCCTGCTGGTAGATGTGGCACCTCTTTCACTAGGAATAGAAACGGCAGGTGGTGTTATGACTAAAATCATTGAGCGCAACTCTAGAATCCCATGCAAGCAAACTCAGACATTCACTACATATTCCGACAACCAACCAGCAGTCACAGTACAAGTTTTTGAAGGAGAGAGAGCTATGACAAAAGATAACAATCTTCTGGGAACTTTCGATTTGACTGGAATTCCTCCTGCTCCTAGAGGAGTTCCGAAGATTGACGTCACCTTCGATCTTGATGCGAATGGAATTCTCAATGTTTCTGCTAAAGATACAAGTTCTGGAAATGTCCGAAACATTACTATAAAAAATGATAAAGGAAGGTTGTCTCAGAAAGATATTGACAGAATGTTATCCGAAGCCGAGAAGTATAAAGAGGAGGACGAGAAGCAAAGGCAAAGAGTTGCAGCTAGAAATAAATTAGAAGCTTACATCTTCCAGATCAAACAGACCGCTCAAGATTGTGGAGATAAGTTATCTGCTCAAGATAAATCCACTATTGAGAGGGAAGTTGAGAGTCATCTGCGCTGGTTAGACAGCAACTCATTGGCTGATAAAGAAGAATATGAAGACAAACAAAAACAACTGGAATCAGTGTGCCGGCCTATTATAACAAAACTATATGGGGGAAGTGGTCAACCTGGTGGACAACAGAATAGCTCTGGATCACCAAACAGTGGACCCACTATCGAGGAAGTTGATTAATTCTCCAGTTAGTTTTTTCAATTCACCAAAGTTTCATGTTTCATATTTTTTCAGTCGTAGTTATGCACTCAGTATTACTAAAATTTATAGAGTATTAGTTTGTTATTGGTTATTTATTATTGTTATCTGAAATGAATATTTTTTTTCATGAATAATTTGTATTCTGTAATAAATATAATCTTCAATGAAATCAAATTTATTTTAATTTTATATATATGATGATTAGTAATTCTCTCGGTAAAATTACTTCTTCACTTCACTCAGTCTAGGTTAAGTTCTTTTCCTGCATAAATCAAGTTACATAATACTGATCTATAAGTCTGAAGACGGAGCAAGCATTAAAATTTTTGCACCATTAGTTCCAAAATATATTTAATTTATGACTAAATTTGATAAAATTAGAAGTGTTAATTAACTCTATTCTAGAATGTTGTATACTATTTGATAAGTACTTGTGTATACATAAATGAATAACTAACAACTTTTAGAATTTCAACTAATTATTGGTGAATTATCATTCCTTGAAAAATATTTCAAATTTGTGAAACTTCATTTTCAAATAAATTTAAAACATTACAAATGTACTTACATTTATAAGTAAGTACATTTTTAAATTTTGGGGAAATGTCCCACAGTACAAAGAATAATAACGTCATCAAAACAAGTACCTCGTTTGTGAACATCAATTTGTATCGAAGGACGCTGATGTCAACAAGAAAAACTATGATATACCTCTAGTTTTTTATCTTTTTATTATTCTTTGTATTGTGGGGCATTTCCTGGAAATTTAAAAATGTAATTATTTATAAATGAGACGATGTCTTTGGTTCCATTTGTCTTTGCTAACCTACAATTTGTTACACTGAAGATGATCACAGCTCTGATCGAAACATGTATGTTTTTCCAATTTCGTATGGAGAAGACTTCCAGTTGACGTTCTTCTTCATATGATTATTGTTGGTTGCCTAATCTGAAGTTAGTATTCATTTTATTATTCACATAGGCAACCAAAAGAACATAAACGGTTATGCATTTCCTTCTCTTTTCTAAGCATTTCATCGTGTAATGTTCAATAATCTATAATGAACGGTATTTCTATTGTTTAGGCAACACAAAATGCAAATCTTATTATGATTCAGTGTTCTTTTCATTTTATGTCAAGGAGTGGTTTTTTAAACAAACTCATTTCTATCAAGGTTGTCTATGGTTTCAAGTGAAAAAATAACAATTTTATAATGACGCCAAGCAAAAAAATCGCATTAAAAACGCCCAGTTAGTCTTAAAAACAGGAAATTCTCACATGAATACATATGCTATACTAAGGGGTTATGAGTAGACAACTAGCATTACCGCTGCTTTAATAATATCATTTATTAATGAGAAGATAGAGAATGTAAATAGCAAATACATTTTTTTGCATAAATGATACTTACTCGATAAATGAGCAAACATTTGTCTCTAGATTATTCAATCTGCCGTTCTTTTCGGGT
>NW_019295690.1:0-15941 GCF_000500325.1 Leptinotarsa decemlineata
CAGAACGCTTTTGAGGAGACCACTGTGCCACCTATCGTATATATGAAGAGATGAAGACGAGAAAATACTATTAATCATGTCCATTTTGTTATGTAGCGTATCCCTATAGTCAGTTCAAATGGTATCTACCCTCAAATCAATTATTCAAATCGAATAAATAAAAAAACATCCTACCAAATAGACCAAACAAATTTCCACATGAATGCGCATGAGCAACGGGAACAGTTCTGAACAGTTCAGCCTCGAGAGCAAGAACGATTCGAGACGGTTCAAAACAGTTTAGGATCATTTCGCAGTCAAAACCAGAACAGAGGATTCATCAGTCCGAAATTATCCTCAATAAACCAGAACGCTCCATATCAACTGCGCATGATCCTGACGTCCTAGAACCTGAATTTTGCAGAACCAGAACAAACCTACATTTTACATCAGTTTCGTTTCTGACGTGGTGGTGGACGTATGTGCCGACAGCGACCATCCACAAAGACGGTACGCGGACGCCATAGTTGGAAATGAAACTCAGTTATAAGTGGGAGTATTACAGTGGATTCACATAACTTCCGTCCCCATTCACGCCGGTTGGAGGCCGGCGTGGACCTAATGTCCACGTGGAGACAGGATTTTACCAAATATTAGTGTTATGTGTAAAAAGTCTTGAAGTCTTCAAAAACTAATAAGTGTTTTTTATATAATAAAAAGTTTAGATAAAAAAGGAGTGGCAGCATTGCTGCGAGCAAGATAGCTGCGCCCCTTCGACGAAGCTCCTATCAATTCTGATAGGAGGAGGATGGACAAATGCGCCGAAAGGAAGCAACGTCCAAAAACCTAGAGAGAGAACATTTTACATACATGTTTCCGATTGAGACACTTGCATTATCGTCTCTTCAGTACCAAATCTAGATAAAATTACAAAATCGAGTACTCAATCCATTGATAACATTACTACTTCATGTCACGAATTTGTTGAATTTTACCGATGTCATAATAACGATACGTAATGAAAGAGTACTTTCAAAACAACTACTTCTATATGAACTTTGAATTATATAAGAAACACGTTTTGCTATACAATTTGTTGGTATTCCAAATATTCGTTATGGAATTGAATAAGATATCAGTCACAGCATTGGTACACAATATGGTATAGATATGGTAGTATAGTATAGAATAAGACACTTTTCTTATTGCCTTTTCAGCATCAATCTGGATAAAAATGTTACGAATATATTTCAAATATTGTTACTTTTTGTGAAGCATATAATTAGAGGGGAAATAGATACTAATTTCGTTGTTGTAATAAGTAAAATACTTATTTTGTGAAAGAATGCTAATAACTCCTTGCGAATTATTATCCTTAGGATTTGTATGTGTTTATCAGTCTCTAGTTTGTATTATGTAGATTACATATGAATATGATTTAATTTTTTTTTAATAATATGATGTATTCTTGATGTATTAGTTTATTTTCAAATTTACCGTCGAATACAAAATATTTGTATAGATTCTCAGTGTCTCCATTTTTCAAGTTCAAAGGCCGTCGATTTTTGGAATTTCTTTCTGACTTTTCACTGGCGCAAGCAACCAGCTTCTTCAGATGTTTATACTTCCTGAGTTTATTTAAAATGTATAGGTTGTGTCAATTTTTTGATCGCCAAACGTTAAGTTGTTATCAATACTTCATTGTCCCCGATATTCTTTAGAAATTCAAAATCTAATGAACGTCAGATATTTTATTGACATAATGCTAAGATTTTTTGTTGTGACGGAACTGGTGAATTTGGGTGAAAGTATTAAAAAAACGATTTGGTGAAAATATTAACTCTTCCATGCTTTGTTTCACTATTAGGTGTTTTTTTCTTTCTGCCCGCGTCTCTATAGGAGTTTTTCTTGCTTAATCACCCAAGCATGGGATATCTTGAATGTTTCTTGACCAACTCAATGGATATGTTAAAGAAACACGTTATTTAGAGATTGTCAGTAATTAGTTTTATAAAAACTCACAATAATGAAGTGTTTCTTGAATACGTAATGGATTTTCATTAAGTATCGGCCGATTCCATCAAACAACTCAATAGACATCAGAAGCAACACATTTATTTTTTTCAGAACTTTTATTTTCAGAGATTAATGTAAGATCAACTGGATTTGAATGCAAGTGACTTGAATGAATCTTTATTATTTCATATAAAAATGTTACTCGAATGCAAAATTTAAATGATCATCTGGCCGACTGGGATTCGAAACAGTATCAGTTCTCAAATTGAAACCCAATGAATAGAAATATAATAAAGATATTGTTAAGATGCTCAGAAGCACTTTCTATGGACCATTGAAGGGCCATATTCATCGTATTCTTGCTTTGTGATCCACATCTGTTGGAAGGTGAAAAGGTCAGCAAGGATAGAGCCTCCAGTCCACACTGTGCACTTTCTGTCTGATGGTGTGATGATTTTGATTTTCATTTCGCATGGAGCCAAATCCATGATTTCCTTATTCATCCTATCTCCAATTCCAGGAAACATGGTATTGCCTCCAGATAAAACTATATTGGTATACAAATCTCTACGAACATCCTCCTCAAATTTCATAATCGAATCGAATATTGTTTGGTGGATACCTTTCGCTGACCTACCCAAGAACAATGGTTGAAACAGAGCCGGGCACCGAAATCTTTCATTATAAACTGTAACAATTTTACCACCAGGAAGTTTGTAACTTTTCTTGGAATAGTTTCTAGTAGCCTTTACCATTTCTTGATCAAAATCTAGAGCGATATAGCAAAAATTTTCTTTCATTTCTTTTACAATATTTTTTGCATCAGTGGAGTTGAAATTGTAGCCATGCTCAATCAGAAGTTTTGTAAAGTAATTGGCAAAATCTCTATCACCTGAATCCATACGAGAGAGGGCATCGGCAATGGCATAACCTTCTTTGATTGGTACTATCTGCGTAATACTATGTCCAGAATCCAACACAATACCAGTTGTACGACCAGAAGCATATAGAGATGGTTGAGCTTGAATTGTGTATTGAAAATTTCGAACGTGACCTGCGTCATCTTCTCCCTAGTAGATTTTAGGTTCAGTGGTGCTTCCAATAAAACAGGATGATTTCCTGGAATAATTCGGAGATCGTTGTGGAATATATGGTGCCAAATTTTCTCTATATCGTCAAAATTCATATTGATACCCTGTTCAGTACGATAATTTACGGTGATATCTTTCCTTTTGCATTCCCACCGTAAGTTCTTCGTATTTCGAATAACCAATAGAGGCAGGTGTTATAACACGGGGTGTATCTTCACCAGCAAACCCAGCTTTTATGGTATCAGATCCATTGTCCAATACTAATATTTTGATTTGATCACACATATTGATCTGTTAAATCTGAAAATAAAAAATACATTGTTGAATCAACAAGGTTGATGTGTTTGTTAAATGTTAGATTGTTCACAAAAACTTTTCATAGTCTGAGAGTCCGTGGATGACATACCTTTCTTATTTTATAATAACTGAAAAAATTATTAACGCATGCCTCCAACATAGGTAGGAACGATAGGCTAACATGAAGACATGAAGTTTGGATCATCGTAAACAATATTAGAAATCACGTTACCCATTGGCATTATTCCGGAAACTCCTTGCCAGCCACGTCAACTTCAATGAATTGTAAGTATAATTATATTCCGGTTTGAAAACTGAATTTTTCACATGAGTGGTTATCAAAATAGATTCTCTTTGTAGCAAGATAATAGAGACACTTCTAACACCTGGTCGAACAACGTTGAAGAGTAGTTGAAAGTGCGACTACAAAATAACAAATCAACTACGACAAATGTGAAAATATGTCCAGTAGTAACCAAGACA
Organism: Leptinotarsa decemlineata; assembly: GCF_000500325.1. Lineage (NCBI taxonomy): Eukaryota > Metazoa > Arthropoda > Insecta > Coleoptera > Chrysomelidae > Leptinotarsa > Leptinotarsa decemlineata. The sequence continues at coordinate 3,867 of NW_019295690.1, forward strand.
TTTTCCAACAAATAAGTATTATTTGAGGAGGATTGAAAAAACACTGTTTTTTTGAAGGCGGTATAAATAGATATCACTTTGAATTATACCGTCAACAGACACACACTGCACCCATCAATAGGACCGACTTGGCTGTTCATGTCGTCATGATATTCTTCAGTTCACTTCGAGAGCGCATTGAATACAAAGCTGTAGACATGCGGGTGGTGAATTAAAAAATATTGTCTGCAAAATAGTTTTTTCTGGAATAACTTGGCAATTCCGCAATGAATACATGAGTATAGAACATGGAAGCTAGTTGTTCGCGAACCGTGAAACGTCCGAAACTGTCAGCTTTAAATATAAATGAAAAAACAATTGTTATGAATGTTTATAATTCTTCAAGAATATTATAATATCCGCCCGAAATAAAAAGTAGAGAGAAAAGTTTTGTCACTTATTCGTGAAGACAGTATGACCCTCCTCGTTGACCCATGTTTCATCCAAATAAAAAATTGATTTACCCAGTGTTCTTCTCATATCAGGAAAAAACTGGGATTTTTCAAAAATAAATATTGTATATTCATCTATTCAATTCGTTGAGAGTAAATGATTTGAATGCAGTACGCCTATAACACTTATATTTATAGATTTGCTGCTGTAGGTTCTCTCATTTCTGGACAGACTGTGTGAGACCAATGATAATTTTGAGTCGAAAAGTACCCCTAAGATTTTTTTGTTGCTACTTGCTACTAATGGGAGCTAAGTAACATAAACGAAAAGTTGACGTTCATTGTGAGGATTTGTCAAACGACAGAAATGAACGCAATAAGATTTTTATAAAAAAGTTCNGCCTTGTATTATCGGAAAAAATTAAGAGTTTATCATAGGTGTATACCTGAAAATGTGAATTTACATGTACCTATGTGGATTAGATTCCCAAACAAAAACTGAGGACTTATCAATTCTTTTGAAAATGCATTTTACCCAAGTTCAATGTGAACCACTGAATTCTAGGGCTCCAACCCATTGATTTGTCAGAATTTTGTAGTGAGCAGAATTTATAAAATTGCGATGCATCTTACAATACAAATAAATGCACAACTATAATTTTAAATTGATATAGATCATCCTGGGTAATGTTGATGTATTTTTAAATATATACAGTTTATTTCAATTATAATTGATGAAAAGAATGGTTCCCCCGTCCTTCGGCACATGGAATATCAGTTACAGACATCCAACATTTTCAACGTTACGAAGCTCGAACTTTCAAATATCTCGCCGCTGCGGGACAGAATCGGGACTGCCTCAGATACCGAACGGCCGGGCTGGTAGTGGAAGATTGTAAAAGTAATCATATCTAAAAGGTCAGACATATTTCAAGAGTAGATTTTTATAATGAAAAAAGGATAAAAAGATTTTCATGAAACTACTAATCAGTTCCATTTATATTAAAACATTTTCAATAATAATTTCGAAAAAATAATCACCGTTTCGATTTATTTGGACTTCATCTTTATGATAAACCGAATGTTGAAAAAATAGTCAATTGCAATTTCATCAGTATATTGGCTACTCTAGTATCTAATAGTCCTGGACTATTGAAGCTCTGACGTAAAGTGCCATATGGTTGTTTTTGAATTTTTGAAGCACGATGAGTCAAACTATGTTTCATCGCTATGGATATGAGTAAGAATACTGCAGTGGATAATGACAAAATTTAATCAACACAAAATGTATTCAAATATTCATTAATTTAAAAAAAATATATGTTTTTTTCGGAAGACCGCTAGAATAACTAGCAGTTTTTTAATGGAAATGCACATGCAATGCAGTCGCATTTCTCAATCAGAAATCTTTTGAGTCTGCATTCCTCAATTAGACGGCTTTTGAGACCTTCTTTTGAGGAACAGAAACGGCAACTTGCGGTGAATTCAAATATTTTGGACTCTTTAAATCAGAGAGTTGATAAAATATGAAATCCGGGATATATCTAAGGCTATTGTATTCCGCCACATTTTTTTTTGACAACAAAAAAGAGTTCCACCTGTTCAATATTTGCTTATTGCTATTTCATTGATGAATTTTCGATTATTTGAAGTAAACCTCGAATTTGCTTACACTTGCAAAAAAAAACTGAATGTTTGTTTCAACAAAAAGACCTTCTCTTGGAAAAACCATATTCGTTGGTTAAGAAGTTGATACCACCTGGGTAATGAATTGTCTATCATTTTCTATAGGGTCTATCAACTCTGAAAATATGATTTTGTATGTTATTTTGGTTGTTATTATCTAATTGTAAATTTCTTTTTTTTTATTCTTCATTTGAATTAGTTTCAAGCATTTGTTTGTAAATTGTAATTCCTGGTTCTGAAATTCTGAAACTTAAGAAGACATTTTTCAGTTACCTGGATGGAGAAACATATTTGGTTTTCACAAGTCATTAGCGTTTCCTTCAATAGAACCTTTTGCAAACCAGACATGGGCAGAAAGAAAAAGTTCTAATAGTATCATAATAAAGTCATTGTCAATGTGTCCGTCCATATTACCAATATAGATGGTTCTGAGAACTGTTTTAAAAACAGCCACTAGACAAAGAAATATAGTTTCTAAAGGGACTAATGTTAGCATAGGGTTGTTGAACGGTCATCCACAGTTGAATATTCTGGTGGCTGATATTATCGACAAAATTATCCTTATACCCGATATGAATAAAAAACTGTTGAAAGTTGGCAATGTCAAAAGTTTTACTTCCTGTATAGCTTTCACTACGAATTTTTTGAATTGTTTATTATCTTGAGTATTTAAGTAAAGATAAAAATATATCTGGTAAAAAAAATTAACATAACGTAATACATGTACCAATGTAAATGAAATGAAGGTAAAAACGAAGAAAAAGCAAAGAGGAAACATTCACATAAAATAGGCGTTATTATTCGAAGAAATCGAAGGAGAAAAGAAAGAGATTTTTTAATTTTTTTTTCTGAATATGTCATAATTTCCAGCCATTATGACTGACATAGGCACGTTATTGAACAATTTCAAATGGCGTTATATCACTTTTTTTTTCATCAGTTTCCAGATTGATTTAGAGATTCTAACCCAATCGAGTAACGAATGAGTATGTTCTGCTACCATCGGTGTTTTACACCTATTTTTCTGATAGTAAACTTACTGTTTTGTAAATAAACCTCATTGCTTGTTTTACATAAGACTCCAGATGCTATTTCGTTCATTGAATATGCATCTATCAAAGCATAGTATGCACATTTGTCAACCTGAAATCTCAGTTTGATTGAAATAATCCTGAAAGCGTAACATCCTAGAGCAAATTTTTTTCAAAATGTTTTTATGTGGTCTTCGAAATGTTAGTCATTTATCTTAGTTATCGAATATTGAAAAGTGAAATTGAGTTCAGTTGTCTAACATGACTCCACCAGCAGAGCCACCGACCAGGTCCTCACTAGATTGGGGAAAATGAACCATGGTCTGTCAACCTTGAAGTGGACTATTCTCCACAAGGAAAAGTCAGGCCCAGGTCAAACATGGACCCTAGCTGTTGACGATAGATCCATGGCCGTACTGGCGAGGATGGGTTTCAGAATACATTTTTATTTTGGGCAGGTCTTATTCCGCCCTAAAACCCGGGCACCCTCCCAGCAAAAAACTACTCAGCCGAGTCACTCTAATGTACTCGTTAGAGTAAGTAAAGGGGGGCCGAGTGGAAATCCACCTATAAGAAAGAGTTCAATCAAATGTCCACCCAAACATAGGGGTAAACCAGTGGCTCACACCCATTCCACGGCTGGGAAACCAGTTGGTTCTCAGGAGACGAAGACGGCTAACTTCTCGTCGAGAAAACCAGGAAGAAAGGCTCTTCAAAAGCGAAGACGAAAATCGTCCCCTCAAAGGGACCCAAAAAACCAGCAGGAAACTCAGAGACAGCAGGTGTCTTCAACTCATCATCTGAGCCTACTACACTTCATACGTCCTTGGTAAAAACTTCAAGTACCAACTAATCGACCTTGCTTTCTTGTAGGAACCATGGACAGGAAATACAGTCCCAGTAACAAGACAAGAAGTCTAAGACGAATACTATCGCCTGCTTCGCCTACTTTTCCGGAGATTCGAATACCGTACCTCCTCTAGCTGTTAGACGACTTATCGACTACAGCAAAAGAAACAAACTCCAAATCGTAATGAAATATGACGCCAATTCACACCATTCAGCGTGGGGTAGCACGAATATAAACCATATAGGTGAGGTACTCTTTGATTATATACTAGGGGAAGGGCTGTCCGTAATTAATGAGGGCTCAGAACCAACTTTTGTCACTAGTAATAGGCAAGAGTTTTTAGACTTAACCATTAGCTCACATTCTCTGAGCTGTATCTACTGAATCTTCTTGTTCAGACCATATATATAGTCAGTCAGGTAACTGAGAACTTTATAAAACTACTCTAACGACATACAACAAGGAAATTGGAAAGGCAAAACGGTAGTTTTGGAGGAAGTTCTGTGACAGTATCTCTGATTTACCTCGCAACACAATAATTCACAAGATTCTCTCTAGAGAGTCGACTGCTGAAATTGGGTCGCTTAAATGACCCGATAGAACATTCAGGACCTCTAGTAAAGAATCGTCAGAGCTTTTGATGAAAAAACACTTTCCTTGAAATCTGACTCTTGATAACAACAGTCCTCCCATCTTCGAGGGTGCTTAATGCCCAAAAAAGAACGATTGGGAGATCGTCAAGAAGGTTATCACAGCACCGGCAGCTGAATGGGCTATATAGTCGTTCTGCCCTTCAAATCTCCCGGAGAAGATGGTAAATTTTCAGCTCTTCTTCAAAACAGACTGGAAATAATTTCACCAATTCTCATAAAATTGTATGGAGCTAGTCTGGCGTGGACTTTATACCACTCAGTTGGTTGGCAGCAAGGGTGGTAAAGTGGGTCTGAAATACCCACACCCTGAATCGGTACGACCAATCAACCTTACATCCTTCCTGTTAAAAAGACCTGAGAGGATACTGGACGGAAACATTAGGAGGGTGGCATTATATGCATTCCATGTGAATAACCATCGATATGCTTATCAAACCGCCAAATCGACAGATTTAGCATTGAACAACCTTGTAGAGAAAATTTCTCAATCCCTTGACAACAAGGATGTTACGATTGCTGAATTTCTCGATATTGAAGGAGCGTTTGACAATGCACTACCTATAGGCTCATCTCTGGCTAGGAAAGGTATAGAATCGAGCATAACTGGCTGGATCTATGCAATGCTGATAAACAGAACTGCAACTACGACTATTTAAGGCCAGGCCATTAGTTTCAGGGTCACCAGAGGCTGCCCTCAAGGTGAAGTAATATCTTCACTTCTGTGGTCGCTCCTGATGGATATTCTGCTTGATGCCCACGACAGAAAAAAAGTAAATCTGCAAGCTTATGCAGATGACTTCGTCATCTTGGCCAGTTCCACGTCGGGAAGGGTAGCTTGTAATATCCTCCAAAGCACGATGGACGTTGTTCACAGCTGGTACCTGAGGGAGCAGATGTCTGTCAACTCCAACAGAACTGTGATAATCCCCTTCACCAGAAGAAAAAAATTCGACGATCTAACGTCACTTTCCCTCAATGGTGAGGTCATTCCTTTTGGAACGGTGGTGGAATTCCTTGGCATTGTCCTTGATATAAAACTCACCTGGAACGCTCAATTGGAAAAAGTTTTACACAAAGCCAGACTGTCCCTATGGACATGCCAAAGAACTTGTGGTGAAACTTGGGGTTCAGGTCCCAAACAAATCCATTAGATTTATGTGATGATTGTCAGACCAATGATCACTTATGGTGCAATTGCCTGGTGGCTGAAGGCTTCACAGTAAACGGTCAAGGTCTTCTAGATCTATCTGCTCTCCACATTTTCCTGGAGAGAGAGGCTAGATGGACTGCATATAGGCTTGTGCACATTGCCAATTGCAAAAATCAATTAATTGCATAGTGCAAAAGACTGTTAGTTGACACTGGAAATGACCTCTGACTTGATGCCTCCAACTGTCAACTACGAACTGCCTAATAAAATACTGTTCTCGAGTAGAGAAGACTGGATCCTGGACTGGAAATATTAAGAGCAGATAGTTGTTGGTTTACAGATGGGTAAAAACACCTACCGGTTCTGGTGCAGTGTTTTCAGTCGCAGACCGAGGACAGATATATCAACCTGCCTAGGAAGAATCCAACCTCATATACAAGTCAATAAAAATATTCTTGGACAGTCAAGCGGCGTTGGAAGCTCTTGGCTCCTATCGAGCAACATCTATATTGGTAGCAAATTACCAAAAACGACTCTCCTCAATAGGAAGACCTAACAGATTGTCTCTGATCTGGATTCCCGGCCTGCAAGGCAATGAGGCTGCTGACTCATTGGTCTTTATATACATAAGGGTGTTGTCACCAGCAAATAGAACACTTTCATATGGAGATAAACATTGGCCTAAGTCATTCATATACAGGGCTATTCAAATTCGTTTCTGTACATGGGGATCTCGTAAATCATAAGAGATAGAATGTGGTTGAATGTGGCAAAGTTGCGTATTTCAGAGATCTATTCAATGATGTGAAAAAATCGAAAATAGCTCTTCTCGTTTTGGAGATATACAGAAGAAACCAAAAAATCCCAAATTATTTTTTTACTTATATCTTCTTTATTCGCAAACATATTGAAAATCTGTCCACATTTTGCTATTGGCACTTGATGTGAGCTATCAGAATATATCCATGAATCTTTTATACAGGGAGTCATCTGACTTGGGCCACCTTCATCTTTGAATATTTAAATACGGACCTGTATTTTTTGTTGTAGTTTTTGTATCGTCGACGTTCACTTCACACTGAGAAATGAAATTCAATTTTATATTTCGGGATGTTTCGGTTATATACCCCTCGAGAAACTGTTAGTGGCTGATATTTTCTGTATTGTACGTCTTTCTTTTGTGAACCTATCATATGTTAGAGGGAAAGTCAAAAGACTATGCAGTAAAAAATTCAACCCAGCACGTTTGTGCTGTCCACAGTGATGTGAACTGTCGAGAATATACCTGTACGTGCTTGTTTCTTTTCTAAATATGTCGTATTCTAACCCTCCATATTGGTTCCTCATTGCCAAAACTTCAAGAAATAGTAGTTGTCCCTTATTTTCTAACTCATACGAGAATTTTTTTGATGGACATCTATTATTTAAAATGGAAACAAAGTCCTCAATATTCGATTTTTATTTTGTTGTAGATATGTTTCAGATAATTATAAAAGGTTTTCTCATTCGAAGTTCATAGTAGAAAACGCTCAGAGCAATGGGAATATGAAAAAATATGAATAGGTACCTAAAAATGAAAAGAAAACTCTCTATCAACTCTATGGTACATAGGTAGACGTGGAAGTTGCTATTGCGTTTTTATTTAACTTAGTCAACCAATTTCCAGGGCCGTAATTTAAAAGGGAATCATTCACCAAATTATAATCGAATATTACCCAAACATACCGAAATATTAAATGAAATTTGATTTCTCAGTATGAAGTGAAAGTTTACGATCCAAAAACTACAACAAAAAATACAGGTCCGTATTTAAAAATTCAAAGATGAGGTGGCCCAAGTCAGATGACACCCTATATAAAAGATTCATGAACATATTTGGATGGGTCACATCAAGTGCCAATAGCAAAATGTGGACAGATTTTCAGTATGTCTGCGAATAAAGAAGATGTAGATGTAAATGTAAAATAATTTGGGATTTTTTTGGTTTTCCTATATATCTCCAGAACCAAAAGAGCTATATTCGATTTTTTGACATCATCGAATAGGTCTCTAAAATACGCAACTTTGTCACACTTTAACTGACACTCTATCTCTTATCGTTTACGAGATCCTCATGTACAGAAACGAATTTGAATAGCCCTGTATATTATGCCCTGTGCACACTAAATTTTACATCTCTGAATATGGACAACCTGTTGTTATAAAAAACTGATTGGAATCGTTTTCTTTTGTAGGAGTCCATGAGTGCTAAAGTCACCCACGTAATTTCGTGATAGTTGAGTTTTTCAAGGAATGTGGCATGGGAAACATAATCGAAAGTTCTACACATGTCGTAAAGAGTAATAACCATGTCAAAATCCAGTTACCTCCAATATTCTTGTTGCTGCACCAGTGGTTAAACGATTTAACACACATTCGAGTTGAAGGTCGTTAGATGTATATTTTTATAGGTAGTTGGATAGTCTCTGCCCATCATTTCAAAAAAATGCAGATAATTGAAATAAGTATGTGAATGCCAGTTTCAGCTATACTGCTTTTTCTAAAAATGGGAATTATTTTGGAAAATTTGAAAAAGATACCAGGAATCTCTCCAGTTACGAACATTAAATTGATCAGATTAGTTGGTGATCTGCTCAGATATCAGATAATTTTCCTTTTACAAACAACAAATTGATCAGATGTCCCAATTAATATATCACTGATCTTTCAAGATTTTACTATTGAAATCGTGAGAATCTGAAAATGAGGAATTTGTTAGCGATGTAATAGCATCCAACATCGGCTGATGTTACAGGTTGCATGAAAAAAGAAGAAGACGTTTTTGAAGTTCTTCGTTATTGAATTTTATCTGTCTGTGATTATGAAAATATGACTGTTGTGCAGTATAAGGAATTCTTGATAGCATATTTACTGAAATAGTTTGAGGAAGTGTATGTCACTAGAACAAACTCATTGAAGTAGATTTTGGATGGGGTTTGTTTTCTGGTTCAAAAGTATTTAAATTCTTTGATTTGGTTACCTGTGATTTCGAGAAATATTGCAATGGCTGAGTTCTAGGTCTTTGTTGTATTTGAATTGGTTGTCATGGAAAATTCACTTGTGAATCAGGTGTCGTGCATCTAATTGTAGTACCAAGTGTTTTTTTGAGCCCCAACGATAAAGTTTTCGTATGACATTTTTCAGCAGCATCTGTCATGAAAACTTTGTCTTGTCTCATCATTACAAGAAGTCTATATTAAGACAAACTTCGTTTCGACGATCGGAAAAGTTTCTAGTTGAAATATCTTTCAAATTTTTTTGCGCCTTGAATATTGATTGAAGTTTTGGCATTGCCTTTCAGTTTCGAAATAATTGAATTTTCCAAGAAATATTTAGGAAATTATTTGGATTTGCATTGTAATAGAATTGAGTTGATTCACCAAGGGGTCTTGTAAGGTCGTTGGGGTTACCGTCAAATTCGGAGATACAGATATTCTGTATCTCTCAGTAGTTCATTATTGGGTAGATTTGAAAATTCAGTTCATGGGTAAAGGTAGTTCCTAGAACTAGGAGTTAGAATTGTATGTCAGTTAGTTTAAGGTGAACTCAAATTAAAATTCCAAAGATTAGTAATCAAATCATCAAAGACGTGAACAATTAATTGAATTTGGTTTCAAAATTTCTTGAAGATGTTTTGCTAATTTTCGACTAGAAGATCTTACAGCGGGTTTCAAACATTGGGTTTATGTATTTTTGGTGAACCATATAGGATGGGGAGTTTTACTAAAATCAGAAACCAGTTGAATGTGTTCTGTTTTGAATATGATATTTTTATGTTCAGCCAATGTTCTATAAAAAACGGTCAACATAATGGTTTTCTTTATTTTCATCCACCTTGAATACTTTCATAAATTTTGATTTTTCAGAGTGTTTTTGTGAGTGTGAACTCATAGGGATGAGTTCCAAGGAAAATTATACCTTGTTTCTTCGTCACATAAAGCAAATTGTAATACTGTAAAAATATTTTAATTCAATAAAGAAAACAAGACAATGTTATAATAACATATAAATACAAATAAAACACGGAACTGAGAAAGTGAGAATTACATTTTTTAATAATTTTTTTTGTGTTACTATGAACGATCAATGATTTATGATGTAATACCTGTTACGGAAACAGTTGGATTAGGTTTTTTGTCGACTGATGATAGTCTTGATTGAAACTTGCAGATCGGATCATCTAAAGGAAAAATTCGTTTAGGCCAGTCACAACTCACTACACTGTAGGTTACACCTATCAGAAAACAACTACTTTCCAGGCCTATACTACGGAGGGCGTTGAATTATATCCGACAGATGTCAGGGCAGGATTCATCACTGAAGTTATTCCTGCATATGCTTTTGGCGCGTGGGTTGGGCTACCTATCGGGCGCGTCCCCAGGTGGCGGATAGGGGAACAGCCAGGGGACTGGAGGTCCTGTCTGGGAGGCCAATGTGGCCTAACGGACGGGGTTGACGGACTCCTGGTCAGTGGCAGAAATAAGTAGGGTGAGGGGAACTAAAACCCCCCAAAAGCCCTGCAAAACATGCCACTGCGGACCAGCCTACCCAAGCTAAGGTGTAAGGAATCGTGTCGACAGCTGAATGGCCGCAGGGTGATATGCGGTTACGAACGATCCCATTGAGGAACCGGGCGAAACCTCATTGTAACTAGCCTTCCTCTGGTAATGCGGGGCTCTGTCAGAGGTGACCAACCCTTCCCTTGTTACTCGTGGGAACATACATGAACACTAACGAAAGAAAAGGATAAGTAAAAAAACAACCAATCCCGAGGCTGGAAAGCAATGCTCACCTCAACCTAGGGCGGGCGCTGGGGATAAACAGAAATGTTCACCCCAAGCTACCGTTCAGAAAGAGGCTGGACATAGCGGACCACCTCGCGACGTAACGCAAAGGCCAAGGCGTAAGCGTATTAGCGGCGCCGAGGCCAAGAGGAGAAAGAGAGCGAAAGAGGCAGGAGTGGCAGCAACTATGAGTGCACCTTCCCCCTCTCCCACTTCATCTCCAACAACAAGGTACCTCTTGCGGAGGGCGCCAAGAGCTCCGCCTTGGAAAAAGGCAAGGAACCGGCTGTCACTGCAGGAAAGCGCCCTCACGCGAGTACCTCCACGGAGGGAACCCCAAGAAGGTTGAAGAAGCTGTGCAGTGACAGTAATGTCGCTGCACCTTCCAAAACCTTCGTGGAGGCTGCCTTGAGACACCTCAAGGTAGCCATCATAGATGAGACTAACCCGTACGGTAAGGTTACCGCAGAACGAGAGAGTCTCATCAAAAAACAACTGTTGGAGGAGCTGGACAAGATCATCTTCTCCGCCTCCAGCAACAACAGCAAACCGCCCACGTTCAAGTCGTGGACATACTCCGGTGAAATCATCAGAGTGGTCTGCGATGACGACATGACGCTAGAGTGGCTGAAGAAAGCCACTATGAATATTAAGCCATGGGAAGAGGCATCACTTTCGGTCGTCAGTGTGGATAAGCTCCCAAAGCTTACCAAACCCTCACTCTGGATCCCGGAGGACGTCCACAAAACGACATCCGGTGAAAAGGAGAGGGTGCTGGGTCGGCTGAAGGCGCAGAACCCTGACCTGAAGGTAGCAAGATAGTGCACTTTCCATCATGAGGTTAAGATGAACCCACAAGAATACCTCTTCGTCTTCGGGATCGGAGACGATGATATGGCTGTCCTAAAGAAGAAGTCGATGAGGTTAAGCTACGCGTTTACCTCACTGACTATTAGGGCAACAAAAAAAGAAACAGAGGGTACCTCTGAAGACCCTAGGTCCTTGGAAGTCGAACCACCTAAAGTGGATATTGACCCCAAGGCCACCATGGGTCCCGAAAAGGAAGTCGAAGCATCTGAACAGATGACAGTCGATGACCTAATGGAGGAGGCACCCAAAAACAGCGAGGCCACCTCCACCTTAGCAAGGGAGCAGATGGACCTCTAAAGGTAACTTTGAATCCACCAACTGTCTCATTGGCAAGGACGTTGGAAAAAAAGTAAAAATAATACAATGCAACCTCCAACACAAAAAGGCGGCAACGGCAACACTATGTCGCCACCTTGATGTATTGGAGGAGGCAATAGTTTTGATCCAGGAGCCCTGGATAATGAAGACCAAAATTACTGGTTTCCGTAGCTTAACTGGTCAAATTTTCAGCTTACCAAGCAACCAGCAACCTAGGACGGCTGTCTACGTTCCTAGGAAATACAGAGCGTTTCCGATGGCAC
>NW_019295691.1:3254-16302 GCF_000500325.1 Leptinotarsa decemlineata
AGTTCTGTTTATAAACAAGTAACATAGCAACAACCTAGCAACTAGAAAACTCTACTATAATCAACGGTACCTGATTCAAATATACCGGGAAGGTAATGAATTGGTACATTTTTCCGTTTCAAAAATGAACAAAATTTTATTGAAATCGGTCAGAAATAAAATTATCTATGTACCACGGGAATTAATGAGCCTTAATTACCTCAGGCAATTGCTGTCCCTCGGGCCAGAGGCCCTCGGGACGGAAACTTTGCCATCGGTAATTAAGGCCCTCCTAATTCCCTTGATACATAAATAACTATTTCATAAGTATAATGCCCCAAATGTTATGAAAGAAAAAGGAGAAATTTCACTATAATTTCAATGCCGGAATAACCCAATTGAACTCGAAATATAAAACACATCAGTGGTAAGGTTGGGTTAGGTCTGGAGTGAGTGGGTCTATTCGATCATCTACCGCAACCAGCGAGGGTTTATTGTGGCTCACTCCTACTCACACTCGGCCAAATAAACCCAGCTTCTTAACGAGGCCGATTAGTTTGTACGGTGAGTGGTCTTTCATGTCAGATGGTAAGACAACGGATCTGCCGAACTCTAAGAACCTGATTCAGTCCCCAGCGGGGCAGGCACAAAGTATATGCTCTGCTGTTTCATCATTTTCCAAACAGGGGCGGCACACCCTGTGTTCCGACAATCCTGGAAGATTCTACCAGAAGTCCATAAATCTTCTTGCCATCCAGGTGGCGATGCCAATGACAGGTTCTGTTTCGATGAAGCTGCTTGCAGCAACCTCCTTTGCAAGGGAGTCAGCAGCTTCGTTGCCTTCCAGGCCAGTATGGCCAGGAATCCAGACCAATATGTTAAGTCTTCCTATCGAAGAGAGTCGTTTTTGACAATTTCCTACCAATTTAAACGTTCCTCGGTAGGATCCAAGAGCTATCAACGCCGCTTGACTGTCCGAGAATATTTTTATTGACGTGTGTGAGGTTGGGTTCAGCCAATCTCTCTGCACACAATTCAAAAGCGTAAATTTCCGCTTCATATAGTCGCATAAGTTCCTAGGCAGGTAGATATCTCTGTCCTGGGTCTGCGACTGAAAACACCTGCACCAGAACCAGAAGGTGTTTTTGATCCATCTGTAAACAACAACTATACAGGGTGATTCAAAAGTACTTTGACAAACTTCAGGAGGTGATTCCTCACAATATTCTAATATGAATTGTCCAAATGAATAAATGTCCGGAAACGCTTCGTTTCCAAGATACAGGATGACCAATATTCCTGCCCAAACGTTAATTTTTTCTTGATATTGCGTATTTTTTCCCGGAAAACGTGAGGGTTGGTGTCACTCCAATAACGGCAATTTTATCTGTGAACATTGCCGTTAAAAAAATGTACATTCGTCACTAAAACAAATATTGTGGAGATAGGTAGGATGCCTTGCAATGGTTTCCGTCATGATTTCGCAGAATTCTCTTTTTCGATCAGGGTCATCTTCACTTAATCGGTGTACCATTTCAATTTTGTATGGATGATATTCTTCTTCAAAAATCTCCACACATTAGAAGTAGACACCTCACAAACATTCGCGACGGAATAAGTAGACTGTTCAGGATTTACTACCATCTCACCAATGATTTGCACTTGGTGTTCTTCCGGAATGGACGGATGACCTGGGTGCTTTTTGTTATGTACACTACCGGTAGTTGTGAATTTGGATACAAGTTCCCTCAAATATTTTCTACAGATAGGACGATTCGGAAAACGTTCATAGAAAATCCTTTCGGTCTCGTGAAAGTTAAGCGTCGCACCGTAAATAAAAAACGCTTCAATTTTTTCTTCCAATTGACCAGACTTGACCATTTTAGAGATTGTTGACGTGGTACCTACCTTTCTACTAGTGAAACCGAGAACTAAATGAGAATATTCTAACTGAACAATGATGTTCATTATCGTAGTGACATTTTTTGTCGTTTTTATAAATAAAAAATAACTCAACAAACCTTATCGGATTGTTACAATTGCCATATGGCAAAAAAAGGAATATTTCTAGAAATATCGATATTATTGTGTTCAAAGTTCCGCCATTTTGTAGTAGGTGAAGATATTGACTTCATATTCTAGGGTTCTGAAGTATTCGTCAGGAGCTTCAAAATGATGTGTCACAAGAACCACCTTTCCATTCAATTTTTTTTCCCAGATGATGCCCAAAATAAAGTATTCATGCCTGAATTTTATCATCCCAAATTTCAATTTTTTGAGTTGACCCATTCAAAAAATAAGGGGGGGAGACATTAAAGAAATGCACTCCATAATAAAAGTATACGTAGACTGTTCAAAAAATAAGGTGCGTTTTTTTATGTTGGTACACTCGTCTCGAACATATGTTCATAGTTTCGGCTGTGTAGCATGTTCAGTTTGTTGGTGAGAGGCATAAAAGTTAGAAATTTTTTGGGTATTCGGCGATTTTCTGCTTTCGAAAAAAATGTATTGAAGAATTTGCGTAACATTTTGTGTAAAAACTTGAAATGTTGACAGCGGCATACGGTCGTCCTGGACGCCCCAGTACATCAACAAGCGATGAAAATGTTGAGAAAGTGAAACAAATTGTTATAAAGAATCATCGAATCAATATTAGAGAAAATTTTCTGAGGATGCGGCATAACGGTTGGCTCATGCTCTGCAATTTTTTCGGAAATTTTGGGCATGGAGCATGTGGCAGCAAAGTTCGTTCCAAAATAGCTGAATTTTGACCAATAAAACAATCGCATAAGTATCAGGCGATCCAGATAAGCTTGAGAGGGTCATAACCTGTGACAAATCAAGTATATGGTTATAACATCGAAACCAAAGTCCAAAGGTCCCAATGGAAGAGCTCAGGAGAGCCAAGACCAAAATAGCACGCCAAGTAGAATCAAATGTCAAGGTTTTGCTCACTATTTCCTTCGATTACCGTGGCGAAGTGTTCATACGGCCAATGAGGAGTATTATCTTGAAGGCATGAATCGTTTGATGGTAAGCTATTTAGCTGGAAGAAAGCAAAAAGTCAAAATAAATGATAAATTAAGTGAAGAAAATTTAATAACATATGGTGTGCCGCAAGGTACGGCTCTAGGGCCGACTCTGTTCACCATTAATTATTTTTATTAACTACTACATACAAAAGTTTTATTTACTGTCTAGATTATTTCTTCTGTATTTCTTTTTTGTTTGTTGCTATAGTTTATTTCATAAAATACGTATATTTTTTAATCGAAAATTTTGGCAGTCTCATCGCATACAAGCTCTGCTTTCGCGATGTTCTGTGTTGGTGTTTATTTGTGTTTATTATTTGTGTTTGCAAGAAGTAATACGTAGAGAACGTCCGTTATTGTGAAAAAATACAATGAATGTGTTTTACATTACCTGCTCACTTGTTATTGCTTGTTCGTAATTTTTTGGCCAAACACAACCGTAATCATTCCTCAGCCACCGTATTCCCCAGATTTGCCCCCTGCGACTTTTTCCTGTTCCCAAGATTGAAGAGACCTATGAGGGAAAAAAACCGAATCGCTAAGAGAGCTCAAGGACATACCAGAAGGTGCATATCAGATCTACTTCGAGGATCGGAAAAAATACCGTCTATTACAGCTGAGGGAAACCACTTTGAAGAGGACAAAATAGAAATGGATGAATAAAGAATGTTTTTTGGTAAAAATGAAAATCCACTTCATCTTGCAACATACAGCGTAACTGATCGTTTTTTGTACTGGTAGATATTTGGTAAAGACTATTGGGGTTTTTATTTCGCATTAGAACCCAAAACAATTGTTTCTAAGATTTGTTTGTCCGTCTAGGGGTTTGTGTGCGCTAACCTCACATCCGATATAGCCATTTTGAACTATTTTCCACTAGTATATTGCAAAAAGTTTTCCTTAACATTTTGTGTTTGATTCATTTCAATTCGATCATAAATGACAAAGTTATGTCAATTTAAAAATTACTCAAACATACTTTTCAGCTATTTGGGCCGAAACTTTGACATACTATATAGTCTTGTAAAACGGTTTTTTTGTGAATAAAACATAGGCAAATACTTAAACACTGTTTACTGTTAAAAAATCCGGAAAAACTGAAACCTTAATAATAACTAGTTAGCACTAATAATATATTGTTCGATGAGTGAGAGAGATGTCCATTATTCGTTTGGAAATTGAGTGAAAAAAAATTGGAGAACAGTCGTAGATGTGACTTGAACCCGAGATTGAACCTAGGACCTGTCAGTCAAGGCCAGAGCGCTAACAACTACCCCAAGAAGCTCTTTACAAGCTTTCTGACTTTCCAATTACCCTCATTTTGTAATCAAGTTATGAACTTTTGGGAAATGTAATTTTTTGTCGAAATTAGAGTACAGTCAAAATTCTGGTGGAGTGAAGTCGTTTTCACATTCGGGGTCCATACTTCAATTCTTGTTTTTTGTTAGAAACCATGAATTTTTAAAGGAACCGTCAGTTCAATGATTGAGTTTGAAGTTTGGGGATATATTTTGAATTGGGTAAATTCTGAAGGTTCACTTGCGATCCAACATAATTGAAACACGAAACACAACTAATGAAGTTATGACGAAAAACGAAACTACATATTCGTCAACTATGATCATGTATTGGTCGAATGGCCGAAAAACATGCCCACGAAACGTGTGGCTTGAAGCATATTTAGAATTTTTGTTCACATTATCAGTATCAATGCTCTAATTTATGATATAACAGTATTTTGACTGCGCCGAACAGAAATATATACGATCACCACGATGGATATTGAATAATATCCGACAGATATTTATGTATGCTTTCTCACGAGAAATATCTGCATGAATTCCTCCAGTAAAGAAACGAACATGAATGTCTATCGGATATAATTCAATGTCGATAGTGGTATTAGCTGGGAAAGTAGTGTTATGTCGGCGAGCATTTACGAGATTCTACGGTGTAGTAACGGTATTTTTTAAATTTTCATCTTATACATTTCACCTGGAAAAAGTTGATTTCACAAAAGTTCATCAAATTTCCTGTACGTAGTTTCTATTATAAAGTTATGTTTCAATCGCTATTTTCAGCATCCCCGTTATTAAAAACGGAAGTGCTGAAGACAGATTTTGTCTGGGCTGCCTCATACAACCTTTGGGTTCCCAGGGGACAATTTCAAGGGCTGTTTCTCCAAAAAATTGTTTCAAAATTAGGTTTCTCACCGTCTGGTTTCCATTACGAATAAAATTTTCTTCTATAATGAAAACGAGGACCCTTCTTAACACGCTTTTATTAGCTTCACTTGTATCTATGTTTGTTTGTAACTGACTACTTTGGACTCGATTTTGACTAAATTTAATTGCGCCAGCGTTTTTTCCAGTCTTCGAAATAGTTCTGATATGCAATTTTTGGTATGTCTTTGAGCTTTCTCGGCGATTTGGTTTTTATCTCCACAATCGTCCAAAACGCCGTCCTTCCATGGGTCACTTCAATATTGGAGAAAAGGAGAAGTCGCAGGGGGGCAAATCTGTTGAATACGGTGGCTGAAGCATGATTACGGTTGTTTTTGGCCGAAAAATTACGAGCAAACCGCAATGAGTGAGCAGGATGCAAAGGCCATAACAGACCCCTTCGGCGTATGACAAACCTGTTTTTAGGTGTCTGTTTCAGCCTAGTTTGAAGAATGATAGGTACTCTGAAGAAATTCGATTTTCAATTATCGGAAATCATCGACTTTATGTTGATGATAGGCACTACCTGGCACTGATGAGTGATCAAACAGCCCGAAACCGGTCTGCAAGTGTATTCCAATAATTGAAAATCTATTGTGGCAGTTGTATCGCCAACAGCATAAGCAGGAATAACGTCAGTGAAGAATCCTGCACTGACATCTGTCGGATATAATCCAACGCCATTCGTGGTATTAGCCAGGGGAGTAGTTGGTTTTTGATAGGTGTTGTTCCATTAACCTACAGTGTAGGGAGTTGAGACTGACCTGAACGAGTTGTTCTTTTAGATGATTTGATTTATAGCCAGTCTTCAAGTACGCCCACTGACTATATGTGATTTGATAATGTTCACTTCAAAAGAAATGAATAATGAGAATTCTAGCAGAAAAAGTAAACATGAACTGATTATTCACATAATGTAAGAGTACAGTACACCTCAAACTTTACTGTTTAAGAACTCTTCCATTTGGAGAACTGCGTCTGTGTGAAATAAACTTCCTGATAACGGTTTTTCAAATGGATTTAATCTCCAGCGATTGAAATCCAACGTGAATCGCTACTTTCGCATGCGCACCGCTCTCAGATTACCTTAAGGATTTTCCGGTAGTGCTTGCGTTTTGTCCTTAAAAAAGTCGAAGTCACTTTTCACGATGTCCAAATCAAAAAATGGCAAGTAGCAAAGAACAGAAATTACTTAATCTGTGTTAGGAGTGTTAGTTCAACTTATATTAATAGTTGAAGGCTGTCGATGCATTGGACAAGTCAAGGAAGTGTTTAACCATATTCCTTTATTTGACCATATTCCGTATCCCATAGTTTACTAATAGAAAAATTATATAGATATGGAGTGCGAGATAAGACACTAGATGTGTTGCAGAACTATTTAGCAAATAGATTACAAAGAGTAACAGTTGAGTATCCCCATAAGAAGTCACTATTGGCGTTCCCCAGGGAACTGTTCTTGGACCAGTTCTCTTTCTCATTTACATAAACAGTGTCACAAAAATGACCGACTTTTGTGGTCACCTCATCTGTTATGCTGATGACACAGCTATTGTATACACAGGAAAATCATGGGGAGATGTCTATAAACTTGGTGAAGACAGGCTCCAAAAGATTAAGACATGGCTTGATTATAATCTACTGACCTTGAATGTTAGTAAGACAAAATTCATGACATTTTCTCTGCAAAACACTGATCAGCCACACAGAACAAAACTAATAATAAAAAGTTTGAGATGCAACTCACATCAACATCATGGGGAGATAGATGTCTATAAACTTGGTGAAGACGGGCTCCAAAAGATTAAGACATGGCTTGATTATAATTTACTGACCTTGAATGTTAGTAAGACGAAATTTATGATATTTTCTCTGCAAAACACTGATCAGCCACACAGAACAAAACTAAAAATAAAAAGTTTGAGATGCAACTCACATCAACATCATGAACCCACCGAAAAAAATTTACATGAAATGTTATTCTGAGTATCCTCCCATTTTCAATTATTTTAGTTTGATGCAGAAATTTTTGGATATTTATTGTTGCCTGATTTTTAAACTATTTGTTCCATTGGAGTATGTAAGCACCAAGGTAGCAATGAATATTTCAGTTGACTTTTATAAAATATATCGTAACGCGATCTTTTATCTTCAACCATTCTTCAACTTTTTTTTTTAATCTAAGTGATGACACTTTTTTCAAGGATTCGGGTAGCTCTAGATATAATCAAGGAGCTATGAAGCTGAAACTTCTCCCTTCAAGTTTTTCCTGACCTTTAAATCGTATTTTTATGATCTTGTAAGCATATAGTTATCTCAAATTTATGATACCGGATTTTTTGTATACAAGATCACCGTAATATTTTATTTTCTTTCTGATCATGATTTTCAAAAAAAATTACTGTATTATTTCTAGTAGTTCTACGTGACACCCATAACCAATATTACTATGTCATATCACCGTATCAAATTTCATGAGTGATTCAATTAATGTTTTTCAAAATCAAATCTGTTTAAAAAAATGGACAGACTCTTTACTTCGTGTTGATCGAGAGATAATTGTGGGGTCCCACATTTATTGTTATTGAATAACCCATCACTATTTAATATGGTTTCTACCATGATGCCATTTTAATATGCGATATGGATTTAGAAATAACTTCATTCAAATCAGAAACTGGGGTGAACGGAAAAACTATAACACTTGCTATTATGGTTTTCACTAAACAAAATTGAAGTGAAGCCGTCTTAGCGGATCCATTGAATAACCCATCACTATTTAATATGGTTTCTACCATGATGCCATTTTAATATGCGATATGGATTCAGAAATAACTTCATTCAAATCAGAAACTGGGGTGAACGGGAAAACTATAACACTTGCTATTATGGTTTTCACTAAACAAAATTGAAGTGAAGCCGTCTTAGCGGATCCATTTTGTATTTTTGAGTTTGTTGGCAATGGTCTGTAGGTTTTTGTCTGACATTTCATCTACAACTGCGGTAGATATTATCACAGGCTATGAGACAATGGACGTGAGCGTGGCTTGATTCGTATTGCTCAAATTGAAGGATCTGATACGGGAGCAATTCACTACAGGTAGCCAGATTTTATTAATGTTTCAGCAGAAATTTCATCGCCAAATCTAGGACGTTATTGAAGTTATGATGGAAAAACAATTGTTTCCCTAAGATTTTGAAACCGTGAAAGTTAAGAGGTTTAGGACATAGGTTCAGTTGAACTCTTTAAAACTACATTTGTCACACCCTCAAGGACTAGCATTTTATTCTGAAGAACACTACTTAAAACAGTTTATTTTTAGTTTCATTATACTGTGTGAAATTCGTATTTCGAATGGCGAAAGACATTGTACAAATCATAAATTTGGATCTCTCAACAAGAATTTCCTTTTCAGTGCCATCACTAGGCAACACCCAATCATTCAGGCAATTTATTCAATATGAGACGAATAAAATATTTCCCTATATTACTAAATAATTTTGGATCTGAATACAGTGTGTGAACATATCTCTTTCACAGTTTCACTGTGAAAATGTAGGAAGAAAGAGGAGAAATGATGACATTTCAAACGTTATTTCTGTCACCAGAATATCCTGAGTGGAAATTTAAAAACATTCAAGAATTTCTCATAAATGATTTCAATTTTAACTGATCTATAGTTTCATTTTTTTGAGTTTGATTAGTCTCTTCTCATTTACACGTGATATAGTTTGAAATATCATTTTTATCAGTACCACACAGTAGTACCACACATTCCTAACGGTTGTCAGATATAAGGAGTTAGTCGAAGTAACCTGTATTGTGAATAGTTGAAGCTATCGGCATTCGGTGACGGCATAGAATGTGGGGATGAGTATCGCCGTTGTGTCGTCAATGTTCAGTTCGGGAACTGAACGATCTGAGTGTTGAAATTTGATATTAGTGCAGTTATAATTACTTAAAATTTTTGTTATCTGTTTGAAATGTGGCGTCTTTGGACAAGTACTAATAGTAATAACAACGTAGACTTTTTCCTGTGTAGTGATTACAATAGCGATGGTGAACAATGCGAAAAAGAGATACCAGTGAATAAGATTCGGATGCATCTGAATACTGAAACACAGAGAGTATATTTCAATGTATATAACAATCTACATCTCAAGTTTGGTTTCGAGGGAAACAAACTATTACAAGCAAGATCAGATTTAACCGAAATTCCTTTCTCAACTGTACGTAAAATACTAAAAAAAAACATATGAATGCAAAACGCGATGTGATACGGGATTACCAAAACCTTTAGATGTTCATCTAATGAAGTCATTGAAAAAAACAATGAACGACTGTTACAAAAGCAATGAGATTCCTACTACTGAAATCATAAGGAAGAAATTGAATACTTCCGGCCATAACGTGAGCTGCTGTGACAGAACTCTTCTGAATTAGATAAAGAATCTAGGATTTAGATTTAAAATAATGAATGAACGTCTAGCAGTTGCGGAAAGCAGAAGAATAGTGGAATTGCGTAACAAATACTTAAAACAAATAACTAAATAAAGACAAGAACAACGGCAAATTTCTATTTGGACGAAACTTGGTATGACACTCACGACACAGTTACGAAAGGGTGGACTGAATTGACGCAGTGATAGTGCGCCCGAGTTGGATCCCAACCTCGATCAGATAATTTTCTCCGGAGAATGTATCTAGTTGAAGTTGGGATGATTCTTCAACGTTACATGGCTGACTGACTGCGAATATCCATGATGCTCCCTAGGTGGCTCAGGGAGTTACTAACATTGCCTACCCAAGACACGAGTAATGACCGATGTAGTCGATGATAATGACACCAAGAACAAAAAAACTAGGACAACATTGTATGTAGATTTAGTTCAATCTTCCTCTTGAAGATGACCACTTGGTGAATGAAATACATATTGAGGTGTTAAAAATATCGGTTTGGTGTTGGGATAGAGCTCCAGTAATATTTATTACTAATATTCACCACTATACATCAGGTTCCGAACAGTACATTACAATCATGTGGTCACCACAGATGGATTTGGGTAAATGGGTTTAAAAGTTGTATGTAGTGATCAAACGCAGCTAATAATTAGATTTTTGACCTTCTGCATGCATGGCCAATATTTCGCGATTTCAGTAAAAATTTCACATCACATATTAGGAATCTTATTGTGATTATTAGTATTTTTACATTTTATTTCATTATAATATCATTCGCTATAATATAAATATGTTTCAATAAAGAATCACTGGCCAAATAATCAGTTTTACACATAGTAGCATAGTAAGGTAGATAGATAAAGATGAAGAAGGTTGAAAAAATTAGTGAACTGTACACTCTTGACAGTGAAATTGAAGAAATCCATTTATTACTTTTATTTCCACAGAGGGCGATACCATATAAAGTATACTTCATAAACGGGGATGGGCCAAATCCAGTAGATACAATTTGTGTCCTTTCAATGTTGGTGGATTTGTGTTAGAAAAGAATCATCTATTCGTGTCGGTGATTATAAATCGTAGCAAGTGGTTATAAAATAGATCATTGAAATTAATATTATATCCTTTCATTATCACTCTTGCTATTTTCAACTCAGTTCCCATGCCTAATTGAATTTTCTTCAATAGTTTTCATGAAATACAACATAGTTTCATTGATTAACCAATGATGATATTTTCGTACAACCCTCGTAAGTTTCAGACTGTGGACCGTATGTAAATATAATATGTAGTTATCAAAGTGGCAACTTAATTTGTGTCGGCGCTTTCCACTTGTTACTCAAATACGAAGTCGCTTTGTTGGATGTGCTCGTGCCTCAGTGAGTGGGATCAAAAATTAACCAAACAAAACTTTTCTAATTTGCCAATTTCTTTCCGTCAATTCGATTCATTTCCCTTGTTGAAAAACCAGTCTATAGTTACCAGTACAATGGAAGGTTTTCCATTGTTTTGATCGTATTGAAGTATGTCTGTCACTGAATCAAGTTTGGTCCAATTTTTACAAAAACAAATGTTTCACAACCATTGCAAAATAATCTCTCACTCTCACAAAAAAATCAGTCGATAATAATTCACACTGGAGTTTACGAAAGTCGACCGGAAATCATCATAAAGAGAAACTGAAATTATGAATTGAAAAAAACGAATAACAGATGAGCAAATATTGTTCTGAGTATTGCTAATGAAAGTTTAAAAATCAGAAAAATAATGTCCCCGTTTATTCATAATTATTTGGACAGATTCAAATTATAATAGACCGATCAAGAATAGAGCCACCAAAGAAACTTAAAATAACATTTTTCATGAGACTTCTTATACTGTGAGTGAATTTACAGTTGATAGATATCATTGAGGATATTGATATCAAAGGAAACTTACAGAGTCTGATCAGGTGTCATCACAGAAATCTGTTTAAAATCTGTTTTTCCGTTAACCAGCTGATACCCCTACGAATGATAACCCTCAGAAATCGAAACTTGTGCGGGCTAAGGATTAACGAGGTCTTACCTTTTAACGTGTTATTTCTAACACGAGTTGGACGATAGCAAGTGAAAATCGATCGTTCAGACTAGGGCTTGAACCATCTACCAACACGGAAGTCAATTCGAGTGAGTGAACAAAGCACCCACGTCGAACCGCCTGGCTACCGACCAATACAAAACAATAAGGAAACATTATTAAAAAAAACTTATGACATATAGTGTTCCACAAGAGATTGTTCTGATTTTTATAAACATGAATAATATTGTTTTACNACAATGATTAGAATACACTGGAGATTAATTACCCACTTCAGGGTAAACAGAACATAATTACTTCTATAAGAACAACAAAATGATAAATTAATTGCCAAATGATGCCGGTTAAAGGGGCAGCGGTTACAAAAAGGGTTGTAGGTATTTCACCCCAGATGAAAACCTTAAATAATGAGTATTGGAGAAACAGAATGTCATTCGCTGGGATGTAAATTGTGGAAACTGTATATGTAAATATAGATACTACAGTTACATAGTTTTGACCATGGATGAATGAAATAAAATTGAACGAAAGCCATATTTCGTCGAGAAAGTTTGGAAAAGTAACAATTTAGCTGAAAAAACTGCGAAACTCTAGATTTTTCCAATTCTGAGACAGATTTTAACCTCCGAAACGTTACGATAAGTACCTACTTATCTGTATAATTTCTCAATATTCTTTTTGTTGGACAAAATTATTGAATACAAAAAGTTAGGAATCACACGTTAAAAGGTAAGACCCCGTTAGTCATTAGCTCGCACTAGTTTCGACTTTTGATAGTTGTCGTTCATAGCAGGGCGACCGCTGGTTAACGGAAAAACAGATTTCAAACAGATTTACTGATAAATAGAACATTTCTTTTTGTGAAAAATACTTTGAATTTGGGCAGTTACTCATCAGGGTGAATGGAAAAGTTTGCTCTTTCTACACGTGTATGGAAGTCCCCATACAATTTTCGTATTTTCTCTATTGTGGAAGGTGAAAATACCCAAAGAAGGCCGATAAAAAAATAAAATTACATACCCATAAATACATACAGTGCATGTCTTTAATGTCTCCTCTCCTTTTATTTTTTAAACGGGTCAACTCAAAGAATTTAAATTTGAGATAATGAAATTAATGCATGAATACTTTATTTTGAAATAAAATTGACAGATGAAACTTTCAAGATGGCGACTGGATGCCATCTGGGCAAAAAAATTAAAAGGAAAAAGGGGTCTTGTGACACATATTTTTGAAGCTCCTGACAAATGCTTCACAACCCTAGAATATAATGT
>NW_019295692.1:0-16766 GCF_000500325.1 Leptinotarsa decemlineata
TTGTTTTGTCATTTTATATCATTACCTGTGAGGCCTATACTATTCGTAAAGGTCAGTTTCATCAAATTAATTTCATTAAAAAAAGTTTGCATATATATGGTCTATAACAATTTATTTTACGATTTTCGTTATATGTTCATTCTTTCAATCTTACATAATAAACACTAGAAAAACATGCATTTTTTTCGTCAATTAGAAATCGAAAAAAATTAATGCCGGCAATACTATTTTTGATTGATCTTTATTTACAAACGATTGTCAAAAGAGATACAACTGGTCAATAGGTTGCTAATTGCAGAAAATATTCGACATGATTATGGGATTACAAAAATTGATGAAACAAAAAGCTGTATCGATAATTTCCACGTAGATGCATTGCAAATATATTTTAGCACTTTTCACTGGCGATCCTTTTAAAAAATATATGAAAAAATCAAATACGCCTGTTGCGGTGTTGCCATATGGTTTAAAATATCCTTATAGTACAAGGTATGACACGAAAAATGCTATACTTTCCAAAAAAAATATGTTTCAGGAAATTTTTTGATATGGATTGGGTTACGACAATTATTCGACAAATACTAGTAATGAAAGTTTTAATATTTCGGTTATATTAAACATTTTACTACAGGTGCTGTGCTAACTTTATATCAAGTTAGCAGGGCTACCCCTTATAAAAAAATGAGATGCGCGACAATTATTTTCCTTTCACGACAAATTCTCGACTATTATTCGACAATTAAAAAAGTATATTTCAATAATTTTACTGCAAGTTGCCATGCTAACTTTATGGAGGTTCACTTCTAGGCATCCGATGTTTCGCCGTAAAACGCTTGCCTTATCCGCTCTTCAGTAGCAAATACGGATAACATTATAAAAAAAACACTCAATTCGTTCATAATTACGGCTCTTTGTCACAGAATGGGTTAAATCAATCCATCCATGTTATCGATGACAGTACATAAATAACATTCATTCGCTTATTTGATTGAATCCCAGCCATAGGAACCTATCTTGTTTAAATTGAAAGGGTATATTTTTAGAATATAGGTGAAAGAAAGTTTTTGGCCTACTACTTCTCCATCTTGAAAGGCAGAAAGCAATCAATTTAGAAAATGAACTTCATATGGCTGTCTGACAATGAAGTTCAATTTTTTTTATCTAGATGGATTTCTGTTCATTCTGCAGAGAAGGAAGAGCTGGAGGTGTTTCGGTATATAGTGAACATATTGATTTCAGTGTGATAGAAAAAGTTGATGCTTCTGATCAATATAATTTAATGGCAGTTTTGTTAATATCTTTAAATCTGCAAATATATGGTATCTCTAGACCACCTAAATATCAGTTTAGGGAATTTATCGATATATTTCAGAATATATTATGTAACAAAAAGAATAAAACTATTGTACTGGGAGATATGAATGTCAATCTCCTGAATNGATTCATTTTCGGCCAATATTTCTCTACGAATTCAAATTGAACCAAAACGCTGCCGAAACAGACCGAAAAATTTACCAGGAATTTGTCAATGATAGTGTTAATGAAAACACTGTTCGACTTTGGTTTGGGAAATTTCGTTCCGGAGATTTTAGCTCCGGAGATTTCAGCCTTGCAGATTAGCCCCAAAGTGTTCGACTTAAAATAATGCATGACGAGGATTTCGGAACCCTGGTGGAGAGTGACCCATTACAAATATTGCGTGGGACAGCGGAGAAACTAGGCGTCAGCTCCCATGCGGTTTTTGATGGTTCAAACTGATTTATATCAACAGAAAAAATTTTTAACAAGCAAGTCAACGATCAGTTAGAATTAAATTTCGTTCATATAGATTGTACTTCATTTCTAACCTTTCATTTGCTTTATCGATTTATTTGTAAGATTTGGAAAACAAGAAATGATAATGTACTTATATTTGAGTCATATAATTACATTTTCAAGTGCACTGAGTCATGGTTTTTATGTACTTCATGATTTGACATTGAGTAATCCTGATTGTTTTTTTTTAGTAATTAAATCACTGTGATTCAACTTTAAATCATTTTTAGCCTCTTTAATCACAGAATCCTTTTGTTTAAAGTATTTATCATGATACTGTCAGCAGTTAGATGAACATTTGTGTCTTTTAGGCAGTACATTAAGTTTAGTTTCAAGTTGAACATTTCGTATGGTATGACCTAAATTTTAAGTGCTCATAGCTCTCTTGAGTTATCACCTTTTTTTACTAAAAATCAACCGAAACCAATATCTACATAAAAGCAAAATATAATATCAAATATAGAACTTGAATCGCTTTTATTAACCACAACTATATGTGACTTACTTAACACATTTATCACTTAAACAAATCGTTAATAATAATAATAAAAAATGAATTTGTGACACACCAAATAATGTCTACAATTATGACATAAAAAGCATGAAACTTTTTGGTTATAAGTACTTAACAGTTCATTCTCAAAAAATAAAAGTAGTACTCTGATGAAATAAAATAAATCGATACATTCAGTTAGGTAAATATGTTTGTGTTTTTTAATAACCAACTGTCAACCCCTTTCGAAAGGCAACCCTCAGACGTTGAAAATTGTCCAAGCTGAGAATCAAGGAGGTCCACCCCTAACACTCAACATAATAAAACATCTAATATATATTCAAAAAATAGAAAAAACAATTCCTTATTATAAAAAACAACTACTTAAAAACGAAAAATTGGAAACATTCTATTTTCAGTTATTAACATCTTTAAAGAAAACCCAATTTTGCAGATTTTTAGGTTTTTAATGAGCATAGAATAGTGGAAAATATTTTTCCAAGGGATGCCTAAGAAGCAGTATCACACGAAATAACAGTGTAAGTATGGAAAACAATTTTTCATCAGTGGAAATGTTTTGTTGCAATATCCATTATGAGTTTTACATTTTTAAGAATATCATTGTAGAACTACTGGTTGAATGAAAACAATTACCTACACACAACTACTATATAATGAATAGAACAATAGATCCTTTCCCTTTCTGATCCCAAGGCAAAACTCTATATAGTTTTCTACCTTCAATACTTTCAAAATATAAGTACATCTAGAAAAATAATGTTCAGAATTGGTATAACTTTCAAGACAGGTCAGTGACATTATTCTGACAATATTCTGATTAATAAAGTTGACAAATAGAAAACAAACATACTCAATGAAATCAAAGTGGTGAATTATTTGTCCTTACCTAGTTAATTATCTTCATGTTTCTTCCTCTCTATACAATATAATTAAAGACTACTACCACAACAGTACAAAGCACTACCTCAACTCTATATTGATACTAAACAGAAATTTAAATCGCGGTAAACGTAATTCATCACTGTTTATTGAACGTTAATTAAACAAGTAATTATTGCTCATTTTACCGATCCTCGAATCACCGTATCGCATAATGTCAAAGTTGTCAATTTTCATTGTTTTGTGGAAACTGAAGTTAGCTGCGAAAGATTGTAGGGTCACAACAAGGTCGAAAGCCACTCGTCTGTAATAACCTACAATTTTTTTACTCAAAATTTCTTCTAAGCAAGATCTGTCAGTTTTTTTATTAAAGCTTCTGAAAACGAATGCTTGAAACTGACACTCAACTCATCCAATAGACTGTAGGGGGTTTCAAAATACCTATCAGGGTCTAAACTATTTTCATCGTAATTATATCCCACTACTTTAAATCCTTGAGAAGACAACTGAACACAAAAACTATTGTTCTCACATGTTTTTAAATTCAGGTAAATGCATTTATTGTCACTAGCAATTTTTGAACTAATAATAATTTCTTTAACGTGGTCCTTCACATCATTTATCACTGCCTGGGCTTCAATCTTCCAATTCTCTGAATCCAACAGATTTTCAGACATTTCATATATACTAATCAAGTTTTAGTTATCCCGAAACAAGTTCCAAAATTGAGCAATACAGAATTAATAACAATTTTTATTAATGAAACTCGAAATTTTTGACAGAAAACAATTTACCTCTTCTTCTTTGAATTGATTTGGGATTTCGGCTTCAATTGGCCACCGAGTTTAATAGCAAGGCAAGGACATAGAAACATATATCGTGGTATTTATGAGTAAGGTTATTAGCGTTTTTCATTGGTAAAACCAGTGCCAAATGTTCATTGTCTATTAATTCACTTTTTTCCAGTTACTTTTACTATAGCATGCAAGCTAACGTTTTAATGTTATATCATTGTTATCCTTTACAGTTGCAAATTTAAGTTTTGCTCCAGGAACATCTTTTTCTGTTAAAAACATTCTTTTTTGATTGTACTTTACCATATGTTTATATGGGGATTATGCAGTGTTTGTCCCTAACGAACTACTAGCGCTGCTAGTGAGTGATTTTTCGTACTTCAGGAAAAAGGTTCATTATTAATCCGTATAGTGAAAGGTAGGACCGAAACCTCTGCCGTAGAAAATATAAATCCGAAACAAGCACTTTCCTCATACATCAGAACTCTATCACTCTTCTCGACGAACATTTCATCACCTCCTGGAGACGCCAACTTGGTTGGTGAAACACACTTCGAATTGAAGTACCTATTTATTAATTTTTATTGTTTTGGTAGCTTTTTCAGGACTATTGTACTTCCACGTAAAATAATAATCAGCTTCCTAAAAATATATTTTTCAAATAAAGTTTGTGAAAATCGAATCGTGAGGTGTAGTTTATGAAATAAAAATATTTTACTTTGCCATACATTCTTGTTCTAGGATATTATCTAATGGGAAATTCCTAAATACCCTGCTATCATGCACTGATCCTGGGTAACCAATGCAAACATCAATAAATAACAAAACAATAACACAAAATATTGTTGCAAATTATGCCCTCAAGAAAATAACGCCGGCCGCCGCTGGAAGACATAAACCAATTGTGACGTAGCTAGAGTGCGCGAATGTACGATATTCGATGCCGTTCTAGATGTATCGAGAATAATGCTACCAGCTTCGATGGAATTCCGAGGAATGTTCCGGCGCCTTCGATTGCTAAATAGAAGCGCCATCCGCACTCGCCCATCGAGACAGTCCAGTGGAAGTGACAATGCGGTACGCAAAGCGATCTTGTAATAAATATTACTGGAGTTTTTTCCAACACCAAACCATTACTTTAACCGTTACTTTAACGGTTTGGTGTTAGTGGTGGTTATTAAAACTGTTTTATTTTTCCTCTTGAAGATGATCACTTTGTGATCTAAACACGTGTCGAGGTGTTGAAGTAACGGTTTGGTGTAATATTCATTACTACACTAAAAGTGCCAAACAGTGCATCACAAGAATTCGAATAATAAGTGAAATTTTAGTTAAGTGTTAGTTGTATTTGAAGTGAAATGAAGTTACGTTTGATTATGGTTCAGTGTAGTCAATTATTAGTAAACCCACGGGAAAAACGTAATATTTGGTATTTGAAGTGGAATAATTGATTGAAAATTTACTGTTTTATGGTGAAAACATGGAGTATTGATTACGACGAGATGGAAGATCTTAAAATATTTTTCGAGGCTTTGCAAGTGGGCCTGGCGGATAATGAAAATCGCACAAGAGAGGAAAAACAATCACTCCGAAATGAAGGGGCTTGGGCCGAAGGAAGGGGGCTTGTTTATACTAGACACGGATACATGCCAACATGGAATAGGAGCAGTACTTTGCCAATACTAAAGAAGAAGTCGTCATCAGCTATTCAATGAGTCCCTGGGAACGTTCGAAAGAAATTACTGCGTTACTAGAAAAGAACTCTTCGCAGTGGTCAAAGCGGTGGATCACTATACTACTTTTTATATGTCCATATAATTCTTGATTGGGTCAGACCACTCAGCACTTTGATGGCTTTTCAACTTCAAACCCCAGAAGGACAGATAGCCAGGTGGATCGAGAAGTTACAAACTTTCGATTTTGAAATTCAACATCGGAAAGGAAAGAGTCACGGAAATGCAGATATAGCCTCTCAAGAAAACCATGCCTGACATCCGGATCTAAATTTAGTCAACGCCAGGAGAACTTGGTAGCGGACAGAGACTCCTTTATGGACGGCTCTGATAGGGAGATAAGCTCCCTTACCTCCCGCCGCTTTGGGTTCCGTCTGACCCGGAGGGTAGCAACCTGCAAGGGTCCCTTGTCTAGGGATACGGACAGGAATAAACCTGAGGAATCACCTGACCATGGTATGGTACGGTCATCAACAAACTCTGATGGTGACACTACCTTCATGACGAGGCAAGAGATCATCGTGGTGCAGAAGGAATCATCCAGTTTTGAAAACTGTACGATAATGGATTAACAAAGAAGTGGGGTCGAAAGCACATGGGACTCCATGTGCATTCGACCTTCCAAAGACGTTTATCCCGAATATACTCGAACAGCCCCACAATAGTCGCACTGGAGGGCATTTCGGAGTAAATAGAACTCTAGCGAGAGTGTGTGAGAGGTACTATTGGGTCACCTGCCAACGAGACGTGGAAGGGTGGTGTAAGCGCTATGACCTGTACTCTTCGAGAAAGGGTCTGAAAACAAGGCAAAGAGGAAAAGTTAAAGCAGTATCTCAGCGGGAACCCTTTCGAGAGAATCGCAGTTGACATTCTGGGACCACTCCCTATAACCACATCTGGTGACAAGTACCTTATAGTTGTGATGGACTATTTCTCTAAATAGCCTGAAGTAGTAGCCTTACCCAACCAAGAAGCTGAAACGGTGGCAGAAGCCCTGTTGCAGAACATATTTGCCAATCAAAGGGTACCCTAGGAACTACACTCGGATCAGGGCCGCAATTTCGAAACGTATTTATGGAAGGAATAACTTTGTTGGGAATGAGGAAGACAAGAACAACTGCTCTTCATCCACAATCCGATAGAATGGTCAAGATGCATAATTGCACCATGAATAATTATCTCTCGATGTTTGTCTCCGAAAACCAAAGGGACTGGGATAAATTGGTTCCTTTCTTTCTGTTGACATAAGGAGCTTCCAACATGATGCGACAGGTTACTCACCATGCATTAATGTTGTTAACTGGCAGACAACTGAAGCTTCTCATAGATGTATTGTGAGGTACCTATTTCGGAGTATGTGAATGGCCTGAAGTAGAAACAGAAAATTGAACAAAAATTTCTCAGATCCAAATAACAGCTTTCTAGCAACAGGATGAAGATAAGATTTGAGAAAATGTCGCTGCTATTGAGCTTCAAGGAGGGCGATGCAGTGTGGCTCTACCAACCCCAACGTGGAAACGTTTGTGTCCCAAATTGTAGAGACCATGGAAAGGACCTGGTAACCAAAAAGATGAACAATCTGGTGTACACAATCCAATTGTCACCCAGAAGCAAGCCCAAAGTTGTCCACATAGAGAGACCGGGTCCTTACATGGGTCGTGATGTCTTCTCTAGGAATGTTGTTCGGGGCGAACAACCTCAGGAAAGGGGTTAGTGTTGTGAATCATGTCCTAAAGAAAATAATGCCGGCCGCTACTGGTAGTCATAAACCAATTGTGACGTAGCCAAGAGCGCGCAAATGTACGATGTACCGGCTTCGGTGGAATTCCAAGAATTGTTTCGGCGCCCTCGATTGCCAAATATAAGCTCCATATACTCGTCTATCGAGATAGTTAAGTAGAAGTGAGTAGACATTCGAATAATAGTTGAAGTTTAAGTTAGTGTTTGTTGTATTTGTAGTGAAATAAAGTTAACTTTGATTATATTGTTCAGTGTAGTCAGTTATCCGTAAACTCACAAAAAACGTAACAATATCAAAATAACTACCATAAACAAACACTAACCATAAACATACCACTAACAACAAAGTCAAAAAATTATAACCCTACAAGGAACAAAGACAGAAGAAGAGAATGAATGAACTGCTCAAGTCATTCCAAGCAATTTCTACTCGAAGGCAAGTATCGAAATGATAATACCGAAATCGGTTACTGAATCGTACACTTTTTGGTTGGGTCGCTCAACGAACGGTATCAAGTATCGTCAACATTATCAAAGAGTTTGAGATAAACGCCTATTTATCTAAATCAGAGGTTCCCAAACTTATTTTGTCTACCGCCCACTTCCAAAATTAATTATTTTCTAGCGCCCCCCAATTTTTTTTTACTTTACTATATCGTAAGAAACACAATCGCAATCATTATTTCAATAATTAAATTATTAAAAAACATTAATACAAACATTTCAATTTGAATTTTAAAACGAATCTAATGTGAAGGATGAATTTGATGATTTTTAACAAGTTTGTTAATATCAGGCTCGAATTTACTCAAAAACAGCCGCAAGTCACCGTGTTCGGTAATCTGCAACCGATTTCTCTTTTTAGTTAGCAACCTTACCACAACACTAAATCCACGTTCACACAAATACGATGATGGGAATGTTATCAAAAATCATTGAACGATGGACCACAATCCAGGGTACAATTGCGGGATTGGCTTTTGTAGCCAAAATTCTTGGTATCCATTTTTTAATTTTATTTTTATTTTGTCGTTCATTTTCAGTTCTATGAGTTCTTCTTCCAGCTGGGGTGATCCTGTCATATTTGATCCTGTCATATTTGAAAAAGGATCCAACAACCAGTCTAGTATTTCCAATTTTAAAATATTCTGGAATCGTTCTGCAAAATCACTGTGGAGGTTTCCCAAATGTTGACAGTAAACAAGCAAGTCGTCGTTGTTGAAGGATACTGCTGATAAATTAAGAAAATTGCGAAACTCACGTCTGCCGATATTATTCTTGCATAAGAGCAATTTGGCTACAAAAGCAGCAATGACATTATTGAGTTGGAGATTGACATCATTAAATAATTTATACAGGTCTGTCAAGTATTATTCTTTGAAGTGAGGAGGTTGTCGTGCAATTCTTTGTCTTTGTTTTCCAGGAACTCTATTAGAGAGTCAAATAGATTGTAAAATCAAGTCAGACAGTTACCTCTTGATAACCGACGCACTTCTGTGTGAAATAGCAATCGGTTGAAATCTTCATCATTAGCAACACAAAGCTGATTAAATAATCTGTCATTCAAAGAGCTGTTATGAGTTTTATTGACTGCTGATGATATATTGCAGTGACTGAGAGAGGCGCTCACTCAAATTTTTCGCAACCAAATGTTGCCTATGAATGACGCAATGTACAGCGAGCACATGTAAAATTTTATTTTTCAAGTACGCTATATGAAGCCTTTGTGACGTCCTATCATAGCCGGAGCGCCATCCGTAGCAGCTGATATAATATTCTTCAGTGGAATTTTTTTCTCATCACAACAATTTTCCAATGTATTATATATGGTTTCTCCTTTTGTATCCGTCTCTAAATTTCTAGCAAATAGTAGTTTTTGATATATTTTCTCATTTTTAATAAACCTCACGTATGACAACAACAAGGCTTCATTTTGGTAAAGTGAACTCATATAACTGAATTGAGAATTTAGAAGTCTCCAGATGATTGTACAATGACTATTCAATGTTTTCAGCCATCTCATCAATTCGTCTTTGCACGGAACTATTGCTTAAAGGAATTTTTCAGATAATATCTGCCGCTGGTTTATGAGCACAGTAGTTATTACTTCTTTTACTGCCGGTAAAATTAAATCCTCTGCACTAGTGTCAGGTTTACCTCTTTGAACAATTAGCAAGGAGATATTGCAGGAAGCTCGGAGTCCGTCGTCGTCTTGCTTAGAAGCCGCTGAAAAAAGTTTTGACATTTTATCCAAATGATCTTGTAGCCTTGACGGTTTCATCGCTTCATTCAAAAATGTTTTTTGACAAAGAAGGCACATAGGTGGAGATGGATTTGTGGGATTTACAATAAATCCATATTTTATATATTCCGCGCTATACTGCCGGTTCTTTCTTTTGCTTCCGACATAATTTTGTCCTCAAAAATGCCGAAGTAAAGAATCGAGTATTAAAAACTTGCCACCACACCACCACATGTACAACTCTTTACCTGGCTAGTCGCTAACTAAATTCACTTGTTTTCGTAATATCGTCGAATGACATTAATGGCTGGATGGTGCGCGCGCTTTTATATGAGGCAACGGGCGGGCCTAGTACTTTCGAGAATGGAGACTAGAAACTTCTCGCTTCGCATCGAAGTTCACCGCTATCTATTGTACAGTTTGACAACTGTCGGACAGGAAATAGTTACTGTCTAGTCCCCTAGATGGCGTTACATGAAGAAACGCGCGTTAAGCGTAAAGGAGCGGTAAAGTTTGTGTTAAAAGCAAGAAAACATTTTTAAGTTAGGCATCGCCCCCGTAAACCGCATCAACGCTCCCCCCAATCTTCTCTGTGCTCTTCACTGTCCCACTATAGGTCTCCAGCGCCCACAAGGAGGCGTTATCGCCCACTTTGAGAAAGTCTAATCTAAATATGTAATGTCGAATTAACGCAATAATTTGTGTTAAAAACTTATTGTTTTTCGTTAATATTTAACATATATATACATTAAATCTGCAAGAAATTTAAATAACGCATTTCATTCAGCACAGTGTTTTACCGTTTTTTGTCGAAGATGTAACCGTAAACCAATTAAATTAACAACGTTACTGAAGACAGATACACAAATAGAGAAAAATTCGAAATCTGGGCGATTCAACGTAAATTGTCCTCGAAAAGTAATAGATTTATTACATTTTTGGCAAAAAGTAATAGATTTCGTAAAGTCTTCAATCTGCGATGAGCACGGCGTTACCAAGTTTTATAGCATCCATGTAAGATGTCTAAAAACTCGGGCATCTTTCATCCATGCAACACTGCTAGTAACACAGTCCGTGATTGTTCGAGGAGTAGGGTGGAATATCTGTCTTGGATTTGTTATGTTTTGACTAGATGATTAGTAAAGTTTCGGAACTTGTGTTTGTGGTTATTAAGATTGTGAAAGTTGTATTGACAAACTAGAGTCCAAAGTTCTGAAAAAAAATTACTGTGCAGCTTATTGAAATTTCATGTTTAGCTGAAGATAACTGAACATTCTCGTGTGGAAAATGTCTCAGTCTTATAGTAAATTCATTCCTATTACTGCTCCGATTCAAACAACCTGCGTGGATTATGTCCATCCTTGGACAGATAGCTGCCTTCAAGGAATATGTGGATTGTATTTGTACTGCATGTTCGATTCCCTAAGAGTATATGGAACAGTTTATATGGTTTGTACAGATTTTTTCATTTTTATTTTTATTTGAAAAACTTCAGTTCAATCCTATGCTCTAGACTAGAGAAATATTTTGAAAAACTGAAAGTACTTACCACCTTTATTTTGATTGTTTTAAAGTAATTTCTACATGTTAAGTTCATTAATTATTTTAGGAAACTCCGATTATTTACACCTGAAGTGAAAGTAATATATGAGAATAAACCTTTCTCAGCTTTCTTTAAATATATGAGGTGTCTTTCTTTATTATTTGAAAAGATGTAAAGATGGCCAAAAACCTTAGTTTTATCTTAATAAAGGTACTAGTTGCCACCAACATGGAGAACCTAATCATAATGTTTTTCCAAATAGTGCCTTACATGCGTAATGTTGGTTCCTTACTCTTTTTTTATGGCACACAATTTTTGGACTAAATCACCATTGTGACTGAAAGTCATGTGCCCTGATGAGGAACTTTGAGCCGAGAGTAACAGTTTTTTTCTATTTGCCCTGCCTAGATTTCTGCATCTTACATCAAACTAGTATAATTTCATGATTCGAGAGCATTGTGAAGAGGGTATTCTCATTATTTTAAAACAAATACATGCAACTCCGGCGGTTACTGATTTTCTATAGTTACACCCCTCTACTAGCGTTTTAGTAGGTGTATAATTGAATTGAAATTATCGTAATGAGTTGAATTTTATGTAATAAAATAAAGTTGCTGAGAACCACTCCCTCGAGAACCCACACAAGATTAAGATTGGTAAATAGTGGTACTGAAGAAAAAAAGATTGAAATCGAAAAGAGAATGAACAAGCAGAAGGAGATGGAAAGAACATTGAGAACAAGAAAAGATATAAAAATACGCAAGAGGAGGAAATGAAAAGGTAGAGAAGGTCAAGAAAAGAAAAGAAAGAAAAAACAGAACGAAAAAGCAAAAAGACGAAAATAAGAACAGAAAAAGAAAAGACAAGTAGCTCAAGAAATAAAGAAATAGAGCGATAAAAATAAAAAGGATAAAGAGAAGAAAGAATTAGAATGGAGATGTTAAGAAAAAAATATTGTTGAAACATCATATGAAATGAAAAGCTAAGAGAAAGTGTGAAACATCTAATGGTATTAGTCTGAACTGAATGAAATCAACGAGTATAAAGAAAGAAATCACATTAATGGTGAATCCATTGACAAATACTTAGACTTTATAATTTACAAACATTAAATTTAAAATATTCAATTATTGGCAACAAAATGACAAAAAAATTGTTTTGTATTCACTGTTGAAGTATTCAAAACAACTAGACAGGCTCAACTCTATTATTGTTTCATAACTATAATTTCATAATTAATGCCCTAAGGTTATGCTGTTTGGGTCCTATCCCCAAAACCCTGATACATTCGGGGAAGTGCTCTACAGCATTATCAATCAATGACCGCTTCCCTTACCATGTAGTAAATGATCATTGGGTTCGAGAATCATGTGCCCTAAGCAAGCGCAGTAGGTCAAAAATGACATCTTTCTGCATTTGTCCGGCTAAGATTTGTGCGTCAAGACAGCATGATCTTGAAATTTGAGAGCAGAGGGCATCATCAACCGTCCAAACACATTGCTCTGGATAGTCTGCGGATTTTGAAGAAAAATTCTCAATATATCATCCGTTTTTCCTCCTCTATTCGAGTGATATTGGTCTTGCTAGGATTTGAAAACTCCACGACAAATATCGTTATGCTCTGATGGTCAAGAAAAAATACATCAGGCCTATCAGCTTGTATGAGCGGGGGGGGATGAATAGTTCCAATAAATTCGTCACTCATAGCATAGGGCAACACCGCAGTGTTGTCATTACTGTAAAACTTCTGTGAGTTGACATGCTGACAACAAGTACATTACGGTCTCAGGAACTTCACGGCATGCCCTGCATCTAGTGTCAGGAACCTCTATATCTGGCTGACTATGATGAACCCACCAATTTCCGACTTCAGCCCACTCAACCTGAGGAAAGGGAAGGTCAGACGCTTCAGTAAGTCGAGGTCTTCAATATTGTTGAATTGTTGAAAAAGACCCCATACATCTGCTTATCCTTGTGTTGCCGCAGGAGTGAAGTGATCTCTGTGGCTTCTATATGGGCCTTTTACTGTACGGGTTCCAACATGGTGACAGTGTTGTGATCACCTCGGTTAGTGTATAAAACTGAACCGAGTTCATCACCCGCTTGGGAAGCTGCTACGGTTACCACCTCTTAGCTGTCTAAATCCGGGAGAAAAAAAAACCATTGATTATCATAACTTTTTATTTCATTTTGAACTTATATTTTACATTTGAACGAACAGATTTTAAAATATCTGGTCTAGAATAGACAAATTTAAAAAAATCTTTGCAGTCCATTTTAAAATTGAAAAACGTTTGAATTTCCACCTTGACATGTTCTTCATTTGAATGATTTCTTTCCATTGTCCATATATCGAATACTAAGCTAAAAACAAGCTCGCATGCAGCATTAGATACAGGTGCAGATAAAACTAATGAACCAATTTTTTTTAACATAACACCAACTCCATTTTCGATGGTTGAGAAAAATTTTGCCCACCTCAAATCCACTCTTTCATATGAATAAACAATGCTGTCTTGAACTTCCCTTAAAATGAAAAAATCTTAAAGTTAATTTTCATCAAAACTGATCTTCAAATCAACGACCAAAACTCTCAAATCATTCTACGTTATCGATTTTTTCATTGAAAGTATACTCAATTTACTGTACTCAGAATTTTCAAAGTCATACCATTTACTCAGGTGATCCAAACATCTCTGAAAGAAAATGTCTGCTTCCTTGTTAAACGTAGCGTTGTCTGTTTCATTTAGTTTTTTTGAAAGATCTTTTACTGAACCACCAAAAAAATTATCCTTTCTTCTATTTATAATTTTTTGGCTGATTTCAATCATAACATCGTGCAATTCTATGCAAGTTACAAAATCACTTTCAATAAATTTAATGGCAGTGTTGAAAATCTGCATCGTATTGTGTAAAAAGTAACAGTAGCAATGTAGCATAACGGCAGAGAGTTTTCATCCTTACTTTTGCACAACTTGTTATTCTGGGAGAATTTTGTATATTTTAAATACCTTCCGGGAGCCGGGAGATTTTAATTTTCAGAGCTTAAATCTGGGAGACTCCCTGAATTCCGGGAGAGGTGGTAACCCTAGCAGCTGCCCTAAAGGAAAATGCTCCAATTCCTGTTTTCTCATGGTCGTGAAGTGAAAAGGATTCAAACTCCTGATGACTCAACAGGCTCCATCCAGTACCATTCTGTCATGTAGATATTCCAAAATCAAAAGTCCAAGGCCTCCCTATTGTCAGGGAAGTACAACTGTGCAACGAACGATTTGGGATGCAAACTCCTATTTTTATTATTATTTTTTTCAAACTAAAACGATATTCGTCTCGTCAGGAGCTGAAAAACTTCATGCCAAATATCGTCTTGCTCTGGTGGTCGAGAAGGACTACATAAGGCTTATTAGCTTGTATGAGCCTGAGGGTGGTGAACGAATAATTCCAAAAAATTCGGCTCTTCTCGTTCTCCATAACGGATTTAATATCCTCGGAGCGTAGGCAGCACCGGAGTCTCGTCGATACCGTGAAAGTGCCGTAGATGGTAGTAAAGCACTCTTAGGGCCGCATTATGTCGATCGATATAAGCTGAGACCGTATATTGGTGGACTAAGGTGCTGAAGACGCCATCCTGGCAGGTCATGATGAACCGCTCAGTTTCCGACTTCAACCCACTCGAACTGAGGAAAGCGAAAGTCAGGTGGTTTGATAAGCCAAGATCTTCAATGTTGTTGAAGAAGTCCCCATGTTGCCGCAGTAGTGAAGTAATCTCTGCGGCTTTTGAATGAGTCTTTTGCTGAACGGGTTCCAACCCGGTGACAGAATTGTGATCACCCCGTTCAGTGTCGAAAACTAAACCGATTTTATCAGCCACTCGGGCAGCTGCTCTAGAGAGAAATACTCCAATTCGTGCTCTCTCTTGGTTGCGGACCATACAGAGAAAGGTATACGAATTCCTGACGACTTTACAGGATTCATCTAGTACCATTCTGTCATGTAGACACTCCAAACTCAAAAGTCCATGGCCTCCCTGTTGTCGGGGGAAGTACAGCCGTGAAACGGACGATTTGGGATGCAGACTCCTATGGAGGTGCATCATTTGTCGGGTCTCCACTACTCCAAACGAGTATTTCATCAGTTCGGACTTCCATTGTTTAATCTAATATAACTTGATTTGACAACCCTGAAAAAATTGAAAATATTAACCGAAAATAACAATTTTATTAGAAAATTACAAAAAACTAACATACAGAAAAGAGAAATGAAAATGTCTGTTTTTTACCACTTTTATTTGTAACTAACGTTACTGCAGTTTCGTCCTATATGGACATTCTCAAACTTATACAATTGTATAAGTTTATATAAGTTATTGTAACCATTTGTAACTATAACTATATTATAAATTGTAACTGTACAAGTTTATTTGTAACTAACGTTACTGCAGTTTCGTCCTATATGGACATTCTCAAACTTATACAATTGTATACGTTTATATAAGTTATTGTATAAGTTTGAGAATGTCCATATAGGACAAAACTGCAGTAACATCAGTTACAAATAATAGTGGTAAGAAATATAGAAATTTTCATTTCTCTTTTCATTATGATCTACTACCACGTAGTAACGCCTACATCCATCAATTTAACTAACATACAAGCAACAACCAAACAAATAAAAATTGAAATATTAATAAAAGCTGAAAATTAAAAAATTAAAAATATAATTAGCAAAAAATGAAAAAATAAAAATTAAAAGATTTCATACCAAGTTATGTCACTACGTTTCAATTGTTAGTATCCACAATCGTCTTCGGGTGATAACTGGACTTATTCTTCCGAGATCTGACAATTTATAGGCCATTCGAGTGCTTTCACCTATCCCCTCTTCCCTCTCTCCGCTTCATTGGTTTTAGCGGGAGATGACCGTTTGGCGGGAATTGACCGTTTGGCGGGAGTTGACCGTTTGGCGGGAGTTGGTCGTTTTTTGCTTGATTTGAGGTTTCCATATGTTACATATCTCTATGGTAGCTTGACTATATGTGTTGTTGGATAACATATACGCGGCTTCTTTGAATTTTCTCCTAAACCAGTGTTCCTCTTTGTGGATGATTCCAGCTTTAATCCACTTGATGTTGTGTTGATGAGTCCAAACATGCTATGCTATTCCGGATTTGCTGGCTTCTCCTGGCTGTGTTTGTTTCTTGTGCTCAGCAATGCGAACTTTCAAAGGCCTCTTAGTTTCACCGATATATGATTCTCCACACTCACAGGGTATCCGGTAAATCCAATTTTTGGAATCGCAGACCGCGTTTGGTGGCCTGGTTTTCGTGAGGCTGCTACGGATAGTGTTCCCAGATCTGAAGTTATACTTGAACCCAATCCTTCTTATCCTTTCCGATAATCCTATGATCTAGGGAAGTACAAGTACTGGTTGTGGCGGCTTCTCTTCCTTGTGGAGTTCTTGCTGTCTTCTAGCTAAGGCCTGTTCTACCATCGCTCTGGAGTAACCA
>NW_019295693.1:1370-15882 GCF_000500325.1 Leptinotarsa decemlineata
CATGAGCGCTTCAAAAGTTATTCGTGGTCAAAGGTTAAAATTTCAGGTTTTTTGAGTTCATCTCGAAAACCGCAAGTTTTATAAAAAAAATAATACGGCATATGAGGGATAACTAATATGATCTGAAAGTTGGTCTTTTCCAAATGGATTTTCTGTCTTTCGATACTCCAAAACAATTTAGTTGAGTAGTAGTTTGAGGATCAAAAAGTTTCAAGTGAACATATTGTATACAACATGATGCTGCACATGATCATCAATTTTTGGCTCGAAACGGTGCAACTTATACAAGGCGCCATACAGTATTCGTAAATCATAATTTCTCTAATAAATCTCATCTTAGGCCGGTGACGTACTTCGCGATTTCTGAGCTGCTTTTCCAGCGCGGTGATGCTGCACATGATCCTCAATTTTTATTATTTATGTTAGCTAAGAATTGTTGTTGGTTTGGTGGAAATGTCATAAATTCATCAAATATATGTTTTAGTAATTCGACGACGTTGTTCTGCAGCTTTAATATTTTTTGTTGTGTACCTGTAGCCATCAAATACTACCGTGACTGTATGACCATAATGTCTACGCAAATAGCCAGATGTTATATTCAAGGCCATATGGTTAGAGGGGATTTTCGAAGGGAGTGAAGGTCCTTTGAATGTATATTTTCTGAATATAATATATAGTATATACATAAAAGAGACACAAACAGGTATTTTTACTTGCTTAAGTACCTGAATGTGTATATACGTGGCTAATGTGTGCATATTACATTGAACGTGACTTTTACAATTGCGATATCTCAGGAACGGTGATAAAACACAAGATCTATCAACTGAAACCACAAATGTGCGGTTGGCTCCTGCTGGTGGCTCCGTGCATTTGTATTTCTATCTTTTGGTAAGCAAGTGTTGCCCATCCTTACACTTGGCTGCACCATACTGATGATAGGCCAAAAGCCCGAAACACGTGTCTATGGTTTGCCACTTTCTTGAGTGCTATGTCCGATATTAACTTCTGTGTGTATTTAGATATATGTATTTATATTTCTTTTTTTTTCAGCTTGGCATGTACGATTAAAGCAGTATTATACTTCAGAAGAAAGTGGTACCAGTGACAAGAAGGTTGACAAGTTACACAAAACATCTGTTGACAGCAGCGAACTTCAAAAAACACCACTCAAGGTTTCAAATCACCATCCGAATAAATCCCCATTGAAATTGAAATTCAAGCTGGATTTCAATAAGTATTCTGTTTCTGAGAACAGAAGTACTCATGATGATAAGTACAAGGATCGAGAAACAGAACATGATAGAGACAAAAACAAATCGAAATATAGATATAAGCACCATAAAGATAAACATAGAGACAAATCAAGAAGTGGAAAAGATCGCCATGAACATCGTCATAAAGATAAACATCGTGACAAAGATAAAAAGAAGCATCACATATCCCATAAAAGTGATAAGAGTAGTGATAAAAAGCATAGTTCCCAATCTTCTTCATGTTCACTCAGAGAGAAAAATCAGAACAATACCAAGTTGAGTCATTCAAATAGTGATACTAGTAGTAATAATAAAAGTTCGACATCAGACTCTATTGTACGTCATTCTAGCTCTTTATCAACTACGGATACACCAGTTTCTTCCATTATTGATGATTCTCCGGTTAAAATTATTGTGGGCGATAATTTGAGCGTTTCCTCTATCAAGGTATCCTCTGAACTGAAATTGTCGTCGCCTTTGAAGAAACACAGGGATAAAATACATAAGGTCAAGCTACAGAAACCGCAGTCGACCGATGTGCTTGGTGATATTTTAAAAGATATGAATAAATGTGATCCCCACATTTGAAAATAAGCATTGATAAGAAGTGAATTCTGAATCTCCATATTCAGTATTTCGCTTCTTGTATTGACTCTTCACTTCAGTGCTCTTGACTTTGTACATAAGATTAAGTGCCCAAGAAAGTGTCTATTAATTTGAAACAGTACCTCATTTTCAATTTATAAATGCAAAAACATGTTTTGCCATCAGAGATGTGCAAAATAGTTTATTAAAAGTATTCAAATGCAAATGCTTGGTTATTATTCATGTTAAATAAAAATATAAAATGGTTTTAAATGAAGTATGAAATGAATGAAGTATTCAAATACAATATGCAAAATACGTATTTTCAAATGAAATACCTCATTTTACTGATTTTAACACAAATATTCCATCGATGGGTTAATCTTTCATGTTTAGTCTATGTGGCCTCATAATCATGCCACAAAACGAAAATAGTTGTTCAACATGTGCAGAGATTGGTAAGTTATACTGAAGGTTTTTTTACCTTGGATATTTATTGAAGGATTCTAAACTACTGTCTTCATCGTGTGGATATTGTAGTGTTTCCAGATCTGATGCATCATTAGCATTACCGCGGGCTGTTGAATAATCAGAGTCATCAACAACCATTTAATGGGATTTCAACTGAATCTAAAGAAATGAACTTTAAACGTTCAAGCCAGTCTTAGATATACCTACACAGTAGGTTGAATGGACTGAACCTATCAGAAAACAACTACTCCCCTGGCTAATACCACGAAGGGTGTTGGATTATATCCGACAGGCGTTTGCGCAGGAATCTTTACAGAAAATTTCCTGCATATGCAATTGGCAATACAACTGAAAGAGTCAACTTTCAATTTTGGAACGGGCACACTTGCAGACCGGTTTCGGGGTCAGTAGTCACTCATCAGAGCAAGATAGTGACAATCATAGACTTAAAGTCATTGATATTCCATAATTGGAAATCGGAATTCTTTCAGAGTATTTCATTCCTCTTCCTAAGTTGAAGTGAAACAACAAAATGTCACTCCATCTCGTGGACGAGGAAATTTGCGCGATTCCTCTGAATAAGAAAGAAAAACTTTCTTATTAGTCAGTGGGC
Source organism: Leptinotarsa decemlineata (assembly GCF_000500325.1). NCBI lineage: Eukaryota > Metazoa > Arthropoda > Insecta > Coleoptera > Chrysomelidae > Leptinotarsa > Leptinotarsa decemlineata. Next base: position 4,296 of record NW_019295693.1, read on the forward strand.
TATGCTTAAAGACTGGCAGTAAACAAATCTAAAGAAATGAACGTTCAAGCCAGTCTCAGATATACCTACACAGTAGTAGGTGCCTGTTCCAAAATTGAAAGTTGACTCTTTCAGTTGTATTGCCAATTGCATATGCAGGAAATTTTCTGTAAAGATTCCTGCACTGACGCCTGTCGGATATAATCCAAGGCCCTTCGTGGTATTAGCCAGGGGAGTAGTGGTTTTCTGATAGGCGTCAGTCCATTCAACCTACTGTCTAGGTATATTCGAGACTGGCTTGAACGTTTAAAGTTCATTCCTTTAGATTTGAAAATTTTAAGACCTAACAAAGATACAAGACATTTTTCCAAATTTTATCTTCAATCTCCAACATAGTCTCCTTTCAACTCTACGCACTTCTCGCAACGATGCTCCCATTTTTGTTACCCGTCCAAATAGTACTCGGAGTTTTTTATGGAAAATAATCATTGTTCACGAAGGTGACTGCCTCTTCTGACGAAATTATCTGTCATTCGACCGCAGTGAGAGAACAAAAAGAAGTCGCTTGTGGCTAGATCTGATGAGTAAGGCTTATGGTCAAGCAGTACAAACCGTAATTCGTGGATTTTTGCCATGCACCGCTGAGATGTGAGACGGTGTGTTGTCTTGGTGAAACAGGATTTTCTTTTTCTGCAAATGTGGCCGTTTTTCCGCTAGTTCTGTTACGTATCATGCTGCTGTAATGGTTTTTCCTTTTTGAAGATAATCGATTAAAATAACTCCGTGACTATCCCAAAAAACAGTCGCCAATACTTTCCCAAACGAAAAAACAGTTTTTGATCTTTTTGAAGCCGGTTCCTCCTTTACAGTCCACTGTCTGGACTGTTTGTTTTTGTTTCGGGCGTATAATGGTATATCCAAGTTTCTTCTACAGTAATTAATCGGCATCAAAACTCGGATTTATTGCACTTAAACTGTGCCAACAGAACGTTGGAAATGTTCATTCGAACACGTTTTTGGTCAAACGTGAGCAAGCGTGGCACCCAATGCGCGGACAGCTTTCTCATGCCTAAATGTTGATTCAGTATGTGACCAACACGTTATTTTGACATGTTCATAACCTCTGCGGCGGTCATCTATCACTATTTGGTGAACGTTGGCGATGTTTCGTCGGTAGTTGCAGTTTTTAAACGTCCTGAACGTTCAGCGTCTCTCAAGCTCTTACGACCACGTTTAAATTCAGCTGCCCAAAATTTCACTGTGGTAAATGATGGTGTGGAGTCCCCTCTTACACATAATCCAACTCATCTTCGATTTGCGTAGACCTATTGCCTTTCAAAAACAAATATTCAGTGATAGCTCGATACTCGTTTTTGTCCATTTTCATAAAAACACTCACATCAACTCCCTCAGACGACTGTTACATAACAACTCCGCGTCCAAAATGGCTGAAACTTTGGTGAGTAACAGATGAACAACGAAATTCACTAGCTTTTATTTACGAGTTCTGCTATCATCATGTTGAGATGGAAAGCTTTTCAGACCACCCTCGTTTTTTTTAGGAGAGATTAGTTTTTTGGAAGAAATCTTCTTGGCTCTCTAAATTGCTAACAATTTAGACGTTGCTCGGTAGGAGCTAAGAGCATCCAATGCCGCTTGACTGTCCGAGAATATTTTTATTGACTTGTGTATGAGGTTGGATTCTTCCAATTTCTCTGCACACAATTCAGTAGCATAAATTTCCGCTTGGAATACAGTTGCAGAGGTTCCTAGGCAGGTTGATATCTCTGTCCTGTTTCTGCGACTGAAAACACCTCCTCCGGAACCGGAAAGTCTTTTCCATCCATCTGTGAACCAACAACTATCTGCTCTTAATATTTCGTTCTCCCGGAGGATCCAGGCAGTTCGTAGTTAACAGTTGGAGGTCATTTCCAGAATGCTGTGACTTCCAGTGCTATAAGCGTAACATTTTTTACCTTTCCTTCTTCGCTATCATGCTCATGCACTATTCAATAGTCCTTGTTTTTTTAGGAAAAACGTATGGTGGTCTTCGTCGAATCCACCGTAATGGATGACACAAACCTAGACCAGTACAAATCCTTCACCAAAATCAAAGACTCCTTGATGACTTTTCGGGACGGCAAGGACGATTTAACCGACAAAATAGACTTTATAATCTGCCTGGGAGGTGACGGAACCCTGCTATACGCCAGTCAACTTTTCCAACAATCCGTACCGCCTGTGATGGCTTTCCATTTGGGTTCTCTGGGCTTCTTGACGCCGTTCCAGTTCGACAATTTCCAGGACCAAGTGAATAACGTTTTGGAAGGTGAGTGTCGATGATAATGATGATCAAGAATGTTACCGTTTAATTGGCTTGACAAATTTTGCCGGAAAAGTCACCACCAAAATAGAAATTTTGTCGAGTTATTAGAGAATGTGAATATGATCAAACAAAGTTAGCTCAATTACAATATTGACTCAAAGATCTGTAACAATGATAAGATTATATATCCGATGAGTTTTTTGACTCCCCGCATTGTTTTTTGAGTTTTCTTGTCTTTTCATTCATTCAGCCAACAAACTCAATTTAATTTATTTGTATATTCAAGTAATGTTATTCCACTTAATTCATTTAGATTCAGATATGGCTTACCGCTGTTAAAGCTTTCTATATCCTCTATTGACTATGATTGTCTTGGATACACATATCTTCCTCCGTTTTGTTATATTTCTTGCTATTTCTCTCAACTTTCCAACTCAACAGGTCTTCTTTCACCTCTTTTAACCAGCTTGATCTAGGTCTTCCTCTTCTTTTGCTCCCTGCTGGTTTTCAATTCGTCATCATTCTCATTTCATTATCTTTTTTCATTCTCCATTTGTGTCCCTGCCATCTGGCTCTTCGTTTCTTGATTTCTAAGACTATATCTTCTTCACCTTTCTTAGTCATTGACATTGTTTCTGCTGCGTACATTATTGATGGTCTTCATTTCAGTGTTACTTGAGGTTTACTTATTTTTCAGTAGTTTCCTATTTGCCATTTCCATACTTCCATCTTTTGTTATTGTGACCCTAAGATATTTAAATTTCTCCACCTCTTCGGAAGAGTGCTCCCCAATCTTGTTTTTTGTCTGTCCTTTCCCCACTGTTTTTTGTTTGTTTATCACCAGATCCAATTTGTTTTCCTTTGTACTTACTTCTTTCAACATATTTTTCATTGTCTCTTCTCTTTGCAAGAATCATTAAGTCATCTGCCTAGCCTATTAATTGTCCACCTCCTGTTCTTATTGTTCTATTATCTATTGTCTCCTTGTCTTATCCTTTTATTTATATTTCGCTTGTTTTAGTTCCCTCAAATGGAACTTTGAAAGGGACAAAAAGGAAAATGATGAATAAATAAGTATTTTTTGAGAAAAATGAAATTCAGCTTAATTTTTTAACACAGTAGTAAATAGTTCGACATTAGGGAAATGTAAAAAGTGTGATTGAAACAAAATTGAAATTCTGATATGTTGGTTGCTTTAACTTTTTCATTCACAAACTCTTGTACTGAGTAGTAACTTACTTAACTTAATATTCTCTTCAAATTTTGTTTGAATTGTTCATGGTTCATGCTCGAAATTTTCCAGGTAACATATTTTTTTGTAGAATTTTATCCCCATATAATGTGGATTGTCTTATCCCATTGACAATCTTGAAAAGGGTTGATTTATTTTGGTTTTATATTGAACGTTTGGATCGTATGTACCCTTCATTGCTGTGGGATAACAGTTTTCATTCATAATTTGCTGATTCAGTCTGAAAAAAATGTTCTTGTTGGTGTCAAAAATGTAGTCAAGTAGCTATGGAGCAAAGTCAAGCTCTATTTATAACATTTTGCTAAATACGTCACAATAAAAACTCAACAAAATAATAGATAGGTAGTTGCGAAATACCTCTCTCTCCATATTTATTGGACGTTGCTTCCCACTCGGGTGCATTTGTCCATCCTCCTCCTATCAAAATTGACTGGAGCTTCGTTGGTGGGGCGCAGCGGTGTTGCTCGAAGCAATGCTGCCACCCCTTTTTTGTCGAACTTTTTTAATTATAAAAACACTTGAAATTTTTTATAAACTCGTCTCCTGCTGGGGAAGCTTTCTGACTTTTTACACATATCTTTCGTATAATTGGTACAATCCTATTCCCACGTGGACATTTGGTCCACCCCGGCCTTTAACCGGCGTGAATGGGGGTAGGTGTTATATAAATCCACTTTAGCACTTCCACGTGGACATCTGGTCCACCCCGATCTCCAACCGTCGAGAATGAGAGTGCCATTTCTCTTTAAAAACACTCACATGAAAAATTATTTTCATGGTGGCACGTTCTATGGCGGCGGATAATAACAACACAAACTGATTTCCATCTCCAACAATGGCGTCCGCGTACCTTCTTTGTGGACGGTCGTTATCGGTACGTCCTTCCACCACCATGTCAGAGACGAAACTCGTTGAGAAATACCTAATTCGGAATCAGAAGATTCAAAATAAATATTTGAAACTTGCAATGATCGTGAATAAAATCTTATACTAGAATTTAAGTGGAACGTGTGAATTATTAATATTTTGGGAAAGTAATACAAATCATTAAATTATGAAACAACAACAAAAATTATTTGGGTCCCCGGGCGACTTGATTGATTCCAGTGGCGCATTTGCTTTTTCAGCTGCAGGAAAACCCAGAAAAACCTGTAGCACCACATCATCTTGTTCCATTAATCTCCCAATGTCCTCTCTTTCATAAAACAAAATGTAGAGTGTCTCCAGAGGTTCCAATAAATTCAAGACATCGCCAGAACACTTAATGACACGATTATCGTCAAACTTAAACCAGTCCGTTTTGACCAATGCGTAATAATGACGATATTCAACTACAGAATCACAGTGAACAATGACTGTATGAAGATTATAATAGTGGTCTGCTAGATTGAAGCGTTCATCTATTTCGAACCTTCGTTAAGAGTTTGGTGCTTCCGTCACAGGTTGAGTCATGTTTGAAGATCAATCAGTATTATTATCAGATTAACTGGTGCCTCAGCTATACTTGTTTTCTTGTAATAGTTAGTTTGGTGCATTTTTGGCAATGCAGTCGATCATCAATCGTTAAAAGTTTCATTTTCAGTTGATTTAACAATAAGCTTTGCACGGACTAGTTTTGTTACTTTTTGCTACCTCTTGAACATTTACTACAAAGTAAACAAGTGAGGATTTTTCCAGTAAAAGATTTACAAACAAAAGATGAGATAGACTGTAAAGAATCATTGAATCCAGAGCGGTCAGAAGTATTGATTCTGCTATTTTTTTGGTCACGAAGAATACTCAACAAGAATCCCAAGAATTCGGAACAATCCACTTGTTGTCCTAACGAGTATCTAATGGACTTCAAAGACTCCAGGAAATCGGTTGGTGGGAAAGATGATATATACTTACGAAACTGCAACTGCATGAACAATTGTTTGAGTTTGGTGAATAAGTAGGAAACATTCTCGTTCTCATTCATCGATAAAACCTTGTTCTTGAAATTCTTCGTCATGAACAACATTTGTAAAACGCTATTCATGTAGCAAGTGTTTCCTAAATTATCTAATCCAATTTCCTTTGCAAGATTTTGAAGACAACTGTCTACTGATTCGTACGGAAGAACATGTTTCACAGAATCTCCATAAGAACCATTTCTCAAGCTGTGAAGAAGGGTTTCGTAGAGGGATCGATTCGGCTCTTGCTTCATGAAGCTCTTCCACTGAAAGGGAACCAGAACTACTAGGACTGCATATCATATTTGAGGGGGCAAGAATGACCTAAGTCCATTGACTGCACTGAAAAAGAAGAAGGTGAATCAATCACGTGTGAATTAATCTTGATAGGAGACTGATGAATATTCACGTATCGCTAGTTGCACACACACCGATTTTGGACGGCCAGTATAAAATCGGCCGATATTTTATTGGTAGCGAGTGCTTGCACACTCACTGGATTTTTATCGGTCAAACAATCAGTTGCTTTGTTGTCGTAATTAGCACGCACTACCAAAACGAAGTTAATGCGTAGTAACTACAATTTCACCGAGCATTCGAGGCTGGAATGGTCGGTAAAAAACCGGTGAGTATGCAAGAGTGTATTTAATCATGTACGCTACTACTTCCCGGTACTGCCGGCGATACAGTGGCAGTGGACGGCTGCTCACCGGTATTTTACCGGCGACGATCACCGATCGGCGTGTGTGCCAGGTCCTGTTCTCACATGTGGTTCACTATTGGAATTTGGACGACCGTTACAAAGTCGGCCGTCCAAAATCGGTGTGTGTGTGTGTGTGTAACTAGCGTAACAGAGACTCCTGGCCGTAAACACTAAAAGTTTCTACCGCTACTGGCCGGAACAGATAGTTGTTACCAAGATTTTGGTATTTTTTTCGTTTCAATTTTACGCCAGCCAATGCTGCGGTTGCAGCAGACTTCAAACTTTCGGCTAAACGGGAAGCCGCGATTGTGTCAACGCAAGTGAAGTCCCATACCACAGGTTTACCATATTTCCATGGTATGAGAGACATACCATCTGATCGTTTACCATCATCTTGGCTGGTACCTAGAATTTATAATCATTATTTTTCCATTAGCGCTAAGTACACACAAAAAACGTTATTACCTATTGAAATGGTTTCCTTACTATTAGTTTCTAATTCACATTTCCATATTGATCAAGGTCTCTTTAATAACGCTACAGAATCATTTCATGCTTGGATCGACTGATATGAATTATTGGTTTCAGGTCACGCCGCATTAACTTTGAGGAGTCGTCTGAGGTGTATAGTAATGAAGAAGACCGACACGGGCAAGTCGTGCGACAAGTCGAAAATCGCTGACGTTCCTACGAATGTATTGGTTCTTAATGAAGTCGTTATCGATAGAGGACCGTCTCCATATTTATCGAATATAGGTTGGTATTTGAAATCTGTTTACGATATTCATTTTTTTGGTTTGGAGAAATTATGTGTATATTTTCTCTCTCATTGAATCAATGTGAAGCAATTCAAATCGATTGTATCATGTTTTTACTTAGATCTCTTCTCAAGTTGACTGTTATTGAAAATCTGTTCCAAAAATTCAGCCGAGAGAGAAAGTTCTTTGGTAAAGTTGGTAACAGTTTCTGTCACACCCCAGTTCCTTTAAAGAACAGCATATGAATATGTCCTTAGAACTGTTGATAAATGATATTTATTGAAGATGGAAACCAACAATGATGTTATAATGTCGAAATTATGTTATGAATTTGCCTAAATGTAACCTAGATATGTTTGTCTTGTTTATTGAACATGTTGAAAAGAATTATGTACAGTAGAACTTCGGCTTCCTATCAATGGGTGGCGTCTTGTGTATAATTTATTAGTATGGTATTCTATTATTTTCATGTTCTGAGATTGTGGAAATATTTTTCTCGTCCTTTTTGTGAGAAGAAATCTGTGGAAATATACTAGGAGTAAAGTTTTTAGGTGATCTCACATGGGATTTCCACAAAGACAGTGGGATGACAGATGAAACTAGAGCCTCAAACCAAAGCAGTCGTGAGCCAACTATATAGTGCTGTTTTGACTTGCCATAAACATCATCAGTGATGTTAGGGTGAACTATGAATGCATTGCAACTAATGAGTGATACATAACACTAATTTCTCAACTATTGAGACCACTATCCATCTTCCGACGGTGTTCATTAAGTCTCAGTGGGAAAGGCTGTCCTATATAACGTCAAACACTCGTTGAAGTTAATCCCCTCGGAATCGATCCCCTAGCTAGATCAATTTACAATATTAATGGAATTCTCATCATTCCCTACAAAATACGCAAAAGTTACCTGCCTAACGCTTTATCTTGCGAAACCTGTGATCAACTTTTGAAGTTGGAAGACGCGTTTTCAGCCGCAGTGCTCAGATGCAATGGTTGATTCCTAGTGTTAGGCCTCCATGTGACGCAAATTCTGCCCTAATACAGAATGGGCCAATATAGAGCTTCCTTCCATTTACCTCTTAGGGTGATAATGCATTATCTCAAGTTGTATCAAATTCTTTCTATATTTGGTTGCTCCTCTACACAACCAAATCCGTCCAATTTGTTCCAGATCTGACTGTGGGTATCTCGAATTACAATAATATGCCAGTTTTAAATGGATACTCTATTGTTCTCCTTCATATACAGAGATATGTATTTGTTTGCTGAAAATGAAAGTTCCAAAAACAAAACGAACTTTAGCTCCACTATCCTAGGTTAGGTTAGGTTAGGTTAGGTTCAAAGTGAATGGGTCTATTCGACCCTCCTCCGCAACCCGCAGGGGTTTATTGTGGGTCACTCCTATTCACACTCGACCAAATAAACCCAGCTTCTTAACGAAGGCGATTAGTTTGTATGGTGAGTGGTCTTTAAGGTCAGATAGTAAGAGTACGGCTCTACCGAACTCTAAAAACCTGATTCGGTCCCCAACCAGCGGGGCAGGCACAGAGGCGACACACACTGTCTTCCGACAGTCCGAGTCTCTTGCATATGACGATTCAAATGACAGTGACCTGTAAGAAGGCCTGTTAGACATCGTAGTTCATCCCTAGTGTAGTCCAACAACTGTTTGGTATCAAGCTTGGAAGAATCCTGAAAGATTGTGCCGAGAAGTCCATAAATCTTCTTGCCATCCAGGTGTTCAATCTTTGTTTGGCAAAGCCTAAAGCGATGCCAATGACAGGTTCTGGTCCGATGAAGCTGCTTGCAGCATCCTCCTTTGCAAGGGAGTCAGCAGCCTCATTGCTTTCCAGGCCAGAATGGCTAGGAATCCAGACCAGGGACAATCTGTTATGTTTTCATATCGAGGAGATTCGTTTTTGGCTATTACCTACCAATTTAGACGTTGCTCGGTAGGAGCCAAAAGCTTCCAACGCCTATTGACTTGTGTATGAGGTTGGATGTTTCCAATCTCTTCCCACACAATTCAATAGCGTAAATTTCCACTTGAAATACAGTCGCATAGGCTCCTAGGGAGGTTGGTATCTCTGTCCTGGGTCTCCGAGTGAAAACACCTGCACTGGTATCGGAAGGTGTTTTTGATCCATCTGTGAACCAATAACTATATGCTCTCAACATTTCCTTCTCCCGCAGGATTCAGTCCTCTCTACTTTCTCTACTCTCCACTCTCCAGTCCTCTCTACTTTCTCTACTCTCTACTTTATAAGGCAGTTTGTAGTTGACAGTTGGAGGCATAGTGTCAGAGGCCATTTCCAGAAAGCTGTGACTTCCAGGGTGAATAAACGCTTAAGGCCGCTGACGGTGTGGTACTGATGGGACCACTGATGGCCAGACAAGCCTGTCTCTGTAAGTCAGAGAGCTTCGCCTATCTATCCTAAATTAACAGATCAACTGGTAAACAACGAATTATTTTCCTGCCGATTACCATCTTTAGTTCATTCAGGATGGAGCATAGTTCTCCTACCCGATGATTACCGTCCAGCACCCCTTCCTGACTGGAGTGTTTGTTGAAAACGCTATTCACCCGTTAACGGAGGACTCTCTTGAGTGTCGAGGCCTTCTATATCGGGGGCGGTCGTCTACAGCATAATCTATAGCTTTCCTATCCAACCGTGTTCCGTGTTCTTTCCTTTCGAAACTTGGAATCAATTTATATCCCTGTTCTACCCGTTGATTGACGGTGAAAATGGTGAAAGACGGTTAAAGTGGGACTAATTTCGATGTTTACGTTTTGTTTTCATTTCGCAGACTTCGAATGAAATATTATCATTTATGTGATTAAGGATGCATTTTTAATTCCTAAAAGGACAAACTTGAGTAAGTAGAGCCGGTGACATCTCCATTTACGACGACGCCATCTATAGGACAATCTAAGAATATCAAATATAAACGAGGTTTGCAAAGGCAGTCTGTTGGAAAGCCAGGCTTTGACATCAACCGCTGACGAGATTAGTCACTGCAGCTTTCACTGGAAGGCAACCTGTTGAAACTAGAACCCAAAAACAAAACATTCGTGTCCAACATGAGACGGCGTTATTTCGACCTGCCACTGTTCTCATTTATGGTGCTAGGCAGAACCACGAATGGCCTCTTCGTGAGGGGAGTTGTCATCGCCTTTTTTCATTCAGGCTTGTCCTTAATGATAGCCAAGTCCTACAATATATTTGTGTTTCAATCTAGCGTCACTGATGGCAGGTCAAAACAGTGCTGCCTGGTTTCCAAAGGCGGTCTGTTGGAAAGCCAGGCTTTGACATCAACCGCTGACGAGATTAGTCACTGAAAAAGATACGAGGGGGGAGGCGACTTTTGACTAGTACTGTATAAAACAAAATAGGGTGATAGCCAAGAGAATACATTTTTGGATTGAATCCATGTGGTTTCATAAAATACTTTGGCTGAACCACATGGCTTCAGTCCAAAAATGTATTTTCTTGGCTATCAGCCTATATAAGTCAAATATTACAAATGTGCTATGTACTTATTTTGATACTTCCTGTAGCCTGACAAGTGAGCACTGACGATGAAGAAAGTCGAAAGTGTTTTCTATAATTTTATGATTATACACTTTCATACAAAAACCTCTTCGATTCATAAAAACGTAGTGTCCCAACAGTTCCGAACAATTTTCATGCATTCCACGGCCGTTCTGTCATAATAAGAAGTTATCCCACTTTGCTGAGTTTAAAACTCGTTGGGTCGGAACTACTTCATCAACCTGATACGATTTTGCAGCATATCCAGATTCAAAGACCCAGTTGAATTGTCTTCTGAAAATATTGTTCCTACATATAGTATAACTCACCTTTATAGACAATATCTCTTTCCTAGAGTGGGTTAAAGGGCACGACAGGAGTAAAGGTAATCGCATTGCCGCTATTTAGCCAAGAAAGCGGATGGACTAAGAATTTTAGGACCCAGTGACACCCACGGCCTGATGACTTCGATAATTGCGGAACTAGCCAAACTTAACACCCATGCTCAATCCCTAAAGAGATGGGATGGAATCAAACGATGGGGTCTTGTCAGGATCATCCTGGGCGACCCTGGGAAGCTAGCGCCGAAGAAATATCTGGCGATGAACTAGAAAAACCTACGCTTAACATTAGGATTTCTGACTGGCTACTGTCAACTAAGAAAAAACCTCCATATTATGGGGCTAGTGGGCACACCTCTATGCAGGATGTGTGAACAGGAAGATGAAATTGTCAGGCATGTAATGTGCGAATGTCCGGAGTCATCGTCAATAAGAGAGTGTGTGTCCAGCGAGTCTTGGCCTACACCTGCCGATAAAAACGAGATGTATCCTAGTGACCTGTCCACCTTCCTGGAAAGGACAGGATGGGCGATGACTTAGAAGGACAACTCCTCGGGAGAATGTACAATGGGTCACATGTGGCCTAAGTGCTGTGGGCCTACATGTATGAAATACATTTTTATTACAAGAAAGTAGAAGGCAAATAAATTGAAAGGTGTACGAGGACTGTTTGAAAATTTCAACTTTCTTATAAGTCAGTGGGCTATGTTTGAAGATTGGCAGTAAACAAATCTAAAGAAATGAACTTTAAACGTT